>LPNX010192535.1:145117-159856 GCA_001517045.1 Pseudotsuga menziesii | reverse complement strand
TTTAACTAAGCTGATGTGATATATCATATTGAAATGAGAACCTCAAATGGAAATAGCAAAGGATTAGATCTTACTGATTTGAGGTGTCCGTCCTTGTCCAGGAGTTCGTTGATCTAGGGTTTGTCACAGAAACCCTAATTTTCAAAAATTGGAATCTTTCAGATCTGATTGGATGAACAGATATATCTCTTCAAATGGAGCTGTCCAATGTACTCCTTTTCTGAAAACAGTGAAGGGAAACTCCCGGAACAGGAAGCCCTAATTTTCTGATTTCTTCTGTAGAAATTCATGTTACTGTTTCTGTAATATATCATTAATTACTGATCCTCTATGTCTTAAATTTCTCACTGAGGTAACCTCGCATGTCCCTGATCCATCACCGCAAGTTTCATCAAAATTGGTTTCACCATTTGGGATTTATGATCCTTTTCCCAAGGTGACCTGTTACTGGACTGTTCAGAACAACAAAGTTGTATGGCATGCCACATGTCACTGGTTCATCTTCTGAGTCTGACCTTCGGACCACAAAAATTAAAGTCCATTCCCTTTTGGGCACATCTTTAGGAATTCCATTTGGACCTCTGTAGCCCAACATATTGCAATTTTCCCCAGGTGTCCTGTTTATGGATGATTTCTGGAAGAGGCTAGAACCCTAACTTTGAGAGATCATATCTCCCAGAATACAGCGAATCTGAGGCTGAGCTTTGGAAACAGTGTTCATCAGGATTTTATCTTAGGCCCCTGTAATTTTTAGATTTTGAGACTTCTCCAATCTCTTAATATAGTGACTGTACCAAAACTTAGTAGTTTTAGTATTTAGGGTTTCTCCTAGCTCAGGGTCAAACTAGGGTTTGACTTTCCCGGAGTTTCACCCAACCAAATTTATTGATCCAGGTCTCTAAATTTCGGTTTTGATGAAGAGAAAAATCCTATTCTGGTCTCACCCAAAAATTCCTCTTCTATATAAAGCCCTAATTTCCACATCGAAACTGAAAATGCTTGAAATTGAATTCCGTATCGACAGAACGATGCACCATTTAATGGAGAGTCATCTTAGCATACTTTTGCTGAAAATCTGTGGAGGAAGATCCACAAAATAGGAAGCCCTAGTTCCTATAGCTGCACAATGTCTTCTTCTCAGGTTAGCTCTGATACCATGTTAGTTTTTCAACATTTAAGCTAGCATTATGTTAGGATCTTTTCACTGAGAGAACAACAAGCACAACAATAACATAAGAACATCACATGAGACAAGAGACACAAAGATTTTTGATAGGGGAAACCATAAATGGATAAAACCCCTCAACCTCCTCTAAGATAGTATCACCACAAGATGTGAAACCCAAAAACAGTAAGATGACCTCCCAACACAACAGCAGCCTTCTGTCTTCTGTCAAGCCAAAGTATTTCCTTCTCCAAAGGTGCGCCACACTTGAGAGAGCAAGTGATGTAATTCACAAGTGATAAATAGAGAGACTCTCACTCTCTATTTATATTCTTCCGTTGACTTGAAGTGCACTCAACCATGTAGGCTTAACTTACAATTACTTACTCGAGCCTACACCTTAATTAGTGTATAATAACCCAAGTGCCCCGAAACTGTGGGGACTTACCTAATGACTTGACAAGACTTGTTTACATTAATAATCCTCCCGATCGGAACATCGGGGTAAGACAATATGACTCAAATACATAATAGAAACATCCCGGAATAAACATCGGGTTACAATATATAAAATACATATAAGAATACATTCCGAAGTTACTTATACATCAACAAAGTTTTCCTTTCTTTATTAGGATGTTGATGAAGGTATTCATACCCAAATCGCTAAGCTTCTTCCTTACAGTATGGCACATATTCAAACTGGTTTCAAGTACTTGGGATACCGCCTTAAACCCTTGGGGTATTGATCTTCAGACTGGAGATGGATGGTGGAAATGTTTGAAAATAAGATTAAAAGATGGTCATATCGACTACTATCTATGGGAGGCATAGTTGTTCTTATTAAATCAGTTCTCATTGGACTTGCTGTGTATTGGTTTGCCCTGGCCAGATGTCCTAAATCTATTATGAATTTGCTGAGGAAAGCTATCTTTTCCTTCTTGTGGGGGAGCACTAATGGGCATAAGAAATATCACCTGGCTAGATGGGAAGCAATTTTAGTCCCTATTGAATGCGGTGGTTGGGATATAAAGAACTTGGAATGGTTTGGGATCTCTCTTAGGCTAAAGAATATGTGGCTGCTACTTAAGGGGAATGGAATTTGGATCTAGATTATAACATTTAAATACATAAAAAACAAACCTTTGGAGGATTGTACCAGATCCCAAAAGTTCATTGTCAATGGAACTTCATACTTCTAGAATTATTTTATAAGGATATTGTCATGGATTACTTGTCAGCTTGGCTGCATGTTTGGAAATGGTCTGAAAATCTGCCTATGAGTTGATCTGATTGCTGGTCTTGACTTTTCATATCATTTACCTGAGGACCTTTAGGAATATCCGACTGACTACGGGATTTCAAACCCGGCTCAGGCACACAACTTGGAAGGTCATACTAATGGTTTAAATTGTTGGTATTCGGTGATATACCTTAGCTTGGGAGGTGTTTGGGCTGATCAATGGTCATCTTTTGTCAATGGCCTATCACATGGCAATATAAAGATTGAAAATTATGAGGATTCCTTGCTCTGGATGTTTGATAAAAAATCTGGAATGGTCTCGGCCAAAAAAGCTTACGAGCTCATAATGTCTGAGCATCTGCCTCTGATAAAAGATGGTTTTCTCCCAAGGGTTTGGGGATTCAATATACCTTAGAAATTGAAGTGATTCATTTGGATTGTTGTTAATAGGAAAATAAATACTTGGGATAACCTGCACAAGAGGGGTTGGGTTGGCCCTAACAGATGTTGTCTTTGCAAAATTGAATCTGAAACTGTTGACCACATCTTTGTTGGCTGCTCCTTTGTGAAAAAGGTCATTCACATCTTGGGAAGTATGTTTGATGTCCATTTACTTTGGTCTAACTCATCTCTTTTAGAAAACCTGTCCACCTGGGTTACAAAGGGTGGGAAGCTTCTGTATCTGCCCTTCTTTTTTATCTGGAATCTTTGGAAGATCAGGAATAGCTATATTTTTTAAGATAAGGAACCTATAATCTCTAGAATCTGTCATATGATCATGTCATATGTTGCTTCACATCAAGTGCCACAAGAAAATAGGTCCAAAATTAGGCTCATTGGTGCTCCTCCTGCAAATTTTTTTTCCTATCGTGTTTTTTGATGGAGCTATGGTAGATTCGATAAGAGGAGCATGTGTTTGTATTTGGTTAAATGATCAGCATTCTCTCTCTAGAAAATTAGTATGTGGGAACAACACTAATACTAGAGATGAGCTATTGGCGATATGGGAATCATTATACATTGCCAAAGATATTGGGTTGCCATACTTACATATCTTTGGCGATTCCTCTGTGATTATAGACTGGCAAGGAATGAATCCACACTTGCTATGGTGAACTTAGAAGCCTAGTGCATAAACATCAGGAAACTCATATCTTTGTTCACCTTTGTGGATTTCAGTCATGTCTTTAGGGAACATAATAAGAGGGTAGACACACTATCCAAGGAAGGGCTTATTATGGTTGCAGGCCATCTTTCCCTCCCTGAAATATGTGAAGATGAAGTTTTTGGGGAGGTTTCACTCCAGCTTTTTTGAGAGCATTGCTCTGGCTCTTAGACTCTTGTCTCTTGACTCTTTATTTGTGAAAGTTTTGGTTAAGCTGATTAGTTATGTCTCTGGATTTTGAGTGATTCAAGCCCTATCTTGGATATTGTTTTTGGGTTCTTATTATTTTCTTTAGGGACATACTTGACTGAGTGGCCTACTGTGCATTTTATGAGAGGACCCTTAGTTTGTATATGATGCCATGGCTCTAGTAGTTAGGTTTTGTGGGAGAGATATCCTTCTTGATGTACTATTGGTTGGTACTAGCTCCATTTGTTTTGGACTGCTGTATTTTTGATGATGAACCCAGTTCCTTTGATTCAATAGAATAGCAAGGAATTATTTTTTCGTCTGAAAAAAAAACGTAGTAAGGATCCTCCCAACAAAATGATTCTAAAATGAGAATATTATAAATGGACTCAGATTTTGGATTATGTGAATACAAATTTCCAATGACAAATCTATCAACAAACATGACATCTACTGGATACTTGTATCAATGCACATGCCCATCCTTCAAGGAGAAAAGGGCCCAAACCAAAACCAAAAAGTTGGAAATTCCCTAAGAAATTGAAACCCGATGGTGAAGGTAATAAAGGCGAAGAATTATAGAAAACAACAGATTTAGATAAGTCAATAATTTTTATCTCGAAATGTCGAATGAGGAAAAAAAGTTCCCCAAGGAGGATAATCTTGGTTGATTGGTTGAACAAAAGTCTATAGTGGTGATTCCAAGGCATGTCACATATATTATTTATTACAAGTAGTATAGGGAGAAAATTTTGATTGAGGATCAATAATCTGTAGCACACCAAATGACACAGTTCAAAAATACAAGAAGATATTTCATTTCTTATCGGGTTTTTACCTTTCTTTTCTATAACATATTTGAGAAGCTACCCATAAATCCTAATACAAACCCTGGCCAATGTTAGGTATTTACTGCAATTATGGTAGCCAGTTTTATGGAGACATATAACCCCATTTCATTTCTATAAGGTTTAGGATGTGTTTGTAATTGTAAGTAGATTTGGGGGAATGTTCATTGGAAAAGAGCTAGACCACCTAATAAGAAATCCAAGAGATTTCAAAGATGAAATGGGATAATATTTTTATGAGGAACAATATACCTACACTTTGTTGATGTAATTGTAACTTTGGAATGTATTCACTTGTATTTCTTATGTATTGTACCCCTATGTTTATTCCAGGAAGTGTTTGTAATGTAATTGAGTCATGTCATGCCCCGATGTTCCAATCGAGAGTTTTTGTAACGTAAACAAGTCATGTCAAGTCATTGTGGGTAACCCTCCTATTGATCAAGGGTTAAAGTCCCCGCAGTTGTGGGGCCCTAGGGTTGTTAGACTCACTTAGTGAAGTCGGCCCTAGTGATTTATTGTCAAGTTGAGAATTAGTATAAATAGAGAGTGAGCCTCTCTATTTAACACACACTCACTTACACTCAGTTGTAGCGCATAGCTGAGGGAGAAGAAGTTGTTGGGTCTAGAAAGAAAGAGTCTATTGCTATCGGGAGATCATCTTACTATTTTGGGGTTTTACTTTTGGTGCTGATTCTATCTCAGAGGAAATTGCAGGGTTTTCTCCATTTATGGTTTCCCTGAGGAAAAACATTGTGTTCATTGTCTCTTGTGTTTGATTGTTGTGCTTGTTATTCTCTCAGTTAAAGATCCTAATATAATGCTAGTTTAAATGTTAAAAATATAACATGGTATCAGAGCTAGCCTGAGAAGAAGACACTATGCAGCTGCGGGAACTAGGGCTTCCTATTTTTTGGATCTCTCTCCATAGATTTTCATCAAAATAAGGTTGGGCTGACTCTCCTCCCTAGGGCGCATCTTTCTGTCGAAACAGAATCTGATTCTGTGCTTTTTCAGTTTTGGACCCAACACTGCTGTCGATAATTAGGGATTTCCATAGAAGTGGAATTTTTGAGTGAGCCCAGGCCTGGATTGATATCCTCCTCAAAATTGAAGTTTAGAGATCAAGATCAAAGCATTTGGTTGGACAGAACTCCGGGAAAGTAAAACCCTAATATGCTTCTGAACCAGCACTGCAAAAATTCAGCTCCAAATCCAGATCCAACATCTTGACCTGGTAAGATCTAAATATTTTGTATTTCCATTTGAATTTCTCAGTTAAGATGTCTCATCATACCAAGCTTGATGAAAATCTTGAGAGAGCTGATAACTTTCGATCCTGGAAGTATAGGATCTCCTTGGTCCTAGAAGAAAATGAGTTGGACTCCAACATCAATGAGGAGGTTCTAGTTCTAGAGGAAGATGAGTCTAAGGCCTTACATAAGAAGAAGTTGGTTATGGCTAAGAGGATTATTGCTGATTCAATCAAGGATCACCTCATACCACAGGTGTCCTCCCTCAAGACACCTAAAGATATGTTTGATGCCCTAACCAAACTGTTTGAAGGGAAGAACATAAACCAGAATATGACTTTGAGGAACCAGTTGAAGAATGTAAAGATCCAAAATGAGGAGACCATCCAGTCATACTTTACAAGGGTCTCCCAGATCAAGGAAAAACTTGAAGCAGTAGACGAAGAAGTGGAGAATGCAGAAATTGTGATGACAACCTTAAATGGTCTTCCTAGATCATGGGATTCTTTAATTCAAGGAATCTGTGCTAGGAAGAAGCTAATCAAGTTCAGTAGACTGTGGGAAGAATTCTCACAAGAAGAAGCTCAAATAGCAGCTCGAGAAGAAAAGATGGGAAGTGAAGATCAAGCTCTCACATTACACTCCAAGAAAGGTAGAAGGGAAAATCATCATCACCAAAGTAAGCATTCTCATTAGAAAGATAATTTGTGAAAAAGGATCCATCCAAACTCAGTGTTATACATGTGATGAAAGAGGATAGTTTGCTAGAAATTGTCCCATGAATAAGAGTGGATCTAAGAAGAAGAATAACTCCAAAAGAAGAAATCATGCTCACACTGCTGAGGATGATGATCCTCCCAGAAAGAGAGTAAAACAAGAAAGTGAAGACTCTTAAAGTGATGTCGAAGAATATATTCTGATCTCCTCTCTCACGGGAACTATCACACATGGAAGCAAAGATTGGCTTATCGACAGTGGGGCTTCCAAACACATGACAGGATTTAAGGAATCTTTTGAGAAACTATCCGAACATAATTCACCCCATAAGGTGAAACTTGGGGATGCCTACCAATATCCCATAAAAGGTAGTGGTGAATCCTCCTACAAGATAGAATCTGGAAAGTCTATGAAAATGAAGGATGTCTTCTTTGTACCAGGACTAAAGAAGAATCTTCTCTCCATATCGGCACTGGATGCAAAAGGAATGAGGGTTGCATTTGTATATGGCCAAGTCCTCATGTGGCCAAGAGGAAAGACTATTGACGATGCAATAGTAATTGGAGAACAAGAAGGAGGATTATACAAATTCAAGGTCCAACCGGAACAAGCTTTGGTCCATGACACAGTAGAGAAAAATGAACTTTGGCATAGAAGGCTTGCACATGTGCATTACAAACATGGGGGATTCACCTTGTTGAGCAATATCTTATCACGTTCATTCATAAAGGGGGGTTTTTAATTGTGAAAAATAAGTTCAATATATTGTAGGTATTGGGGGGTAGGGAATAGGGTACGGGGGGTTTATAGGTATTGGGGGGTATAAAAAGGGGATTCTAGTAAAAATACGGAATATATTGTAAAAATATGGGTTTCTTAATTGGAAATATGTATTGGGAGGGGGGATTAACAAAAGGATTTTTGTAAGTAATTATCAATATCTAGTGAAATTAGGGGTATTATTTAATATCCCATGAACGAAGGCACTATGACATGGTTTCACTAAGTGAAGACCCCATGATTACAGAGAACTACCACTTGCAAGCAAAGCTGTTGAAGGACGTCCAAAAATACAGTCAAAACATGATGGAGTCTGCAAAGGATGTGTGAAAGGAAACAACACAAAGAAGACATTTCCAAGTAGCGAAAGAAAAGCAAAAGGAATCTTGGAAATCATTCACTCCGATGTATGCGGTCCAATTTCATCCATTTCTTTAAGCGGGTATCTATACTATGTTTCTTTTATTGATGATTTTTCTAGGAAGATATGGATATACTTTATGAAGAACAAAGATGAAGTATTCAACAAATTCAAGGAATTCAAATCCTTGATTGAGAACCACAATGAAAAGAAGATCAAGACCTTTCGATCAGATAATGGCGGAGAATTCACATCAAACAAATTCAAAGAGTTATGCAAAGATTCAGGGATTAAGAGGGAGTTATCCACTCCATATAATCCACAACAGAATGGGGTTGCAGAAAGGAAGAATATAATGATCATGGAAGCTACAAGACCAATGCTTCATGATCAAGATCTTCCCATGCATATATGGGGAGAAGCTTCCAGAACAACGGTGTATGTATAGAACTGTACTCCACATAGAGTACTCAAGAACAAGACACCTGAAGAAGTCTTTTCTGGCAAGAAACCAGAAGTCATCCATGTTAGAATATTCAGCTGTCCAGTGTACATACACATTCCGAAAGAAAAGAGGAAAAACTTAGATCCTTCAGGAAAGAAGGGTATATTTGTGGGATACTCTGAAAGCTTGAAGGCTTACACAATATACTTCCTAGGATTCAAGAAGATTGACATCAGCAGGGATGTAACATTTGATGAAGACTCAGCTTACAATAAATCTAGAAAGAGACCTGCTAAATATCATGAAGAAACAGAAGCACCTAGAGTTCATGACACAACCGTGAATGGAGAAACTCAAGAAGAAGATTGAGAATTTGAAGAACCTCAAGAACATGTAGATCCACCTTAGGAGAAAAATCCTCACAAGAGGAAACCTGCTTGGGTATGAGAAGCTATCCAAGGTGCAGAAAGATATGGGGCTCCAGAAGAAAATCACAGAGAAAGAAAGAGGACTAGGTCCTGCTCCGGGTATGTAGCTTTATTATGTGACTTTATCAATAAAGAACCTTCCAACTATGAAGAAGTGACAACAAGGAAATAATGGAAGGATGCTATGATCGAAGAGTATCAATCGATCATGAAGAATTATGTTTGGGATGTTGTCCCAAGACTAGAAGGGAAGTCTGTTGTAACTTCCAAATGGATCTACAAGATCAAGCATGCTGCAGATGGCAGCATAGAGAAATATAAAGCAAGATTCATGGCTTGTGGATTCTCACAAAAAGAAGGAATAGATTATGAAGAAAATTTTGCACCTGTAGCCAGATACACTTCCATCAGATCAGTACTTGCTTTGGCTGCAGTGATGAAATAGAAGATACACCAAATGGATGTCAAGATTGCCTTCTTGAATGGTGTAGTGGAAGAGGAAGTGTTTATAGAGCAGCCACTCGGTTTTGAGACACATGATAGGGAGTCTCATGTGTGTATATTGAAGAAATCCCTGTACAGTTTGAAACAGGCATATAGGACATGGTATGGAAGAATTGACGACTTTCTATCCAGTTTGGGCTTGACTAAAAGTAAAGCAGATTCTAACCTTTACTACAACTTGGTTGAAGATGGCAACCCAGTGATACTCCTACTATATGTAGATGATTTGTTTGTAACAGGAATGGATCTGTTGATTGCTGATACGAAGAGGAAGCTTGCTACCGAGTTCGAAATGAAGGACTTGGGTATGATGCACTAATTTCTAGGCATGGAGGTGTGGCAGAATGCCGATTGAATCTTCCTCGAACAAGGGAAGTATGTAGTAGAGATCCTGAAGAAGTTTGGAAGGATGGACTGCAAGGCCATGACCACACCTATGGCATCTAACCTGAAGCTATTGAGTGATGCTTCATCAGAAGCGGTCGATGTTACGAGGTATTGTCAGATGATTGGGTCATTGATGTACCTAACAAACATGAGACCAGATATTTGCTTTGCTGTGAACACCAGTGAGATAGTTCCTGATAGATTCAAGACATGTTCACTTGATTGCTGCAAAGCATATTATAAGGTACCTAAGGGGTATAGTTGATTATGGGCTCAAGTATGAGGTGAATTAGAAGATTAACCTGGAGGGTTATGTTGATTCAGATTGGGTAGGCAGTTCCATCGATAGGAAGAGCACTTCAGGGTGTTGCTTTAGTATGGGATGAGGTGTGATCTCTTGGTTTAGCAGGAAGCAATCCTATGTGGCACTAAGTACAGCTGAAGCAGAGTATGTCATAGCTTGTTTAGCCAGTTGTGAGGCAGTATGGCTGAGGAAGCTACTGTCTAATTTATTTTATCTCCAGTTGGATGCTACTTGTATATATTGCGACAACCAGAGTTGTGTGAATTTATCGAAGAACCCGGTGTTCCATGACAAGTCAAAGCATATCGAGATCAAGTATCACTATATAAGGGATATGGTGCAGAAAGGAGCAGTGAAACTTCAGTATGTTGCAATGGATGAACAGATAGCTGATGTGTTGACAAAGCCATTAGCCAGAGTGAAGTTTGAGTACTTCAAGGAGAAGCTTGGTGTTCTCTAGATCAAGGTTCCCTCCAAAGGGAAGTGATAAGTCCGTGAGCCATTCTGACATGGTGAGAGGATTGGTTCCTTCTATAGTTAGATGTAATGGCTGAGCCATTCTGTCATGATGAGAGGATTGGTTCCTCGCATGTCAAATATGAGTGGTGATCCATTCTGATGTGACTGTAGGATTGGTTCCTACATGATTAGATATAAGCGCTGAATGCCATTCTTGGAATGGAGGCACCTAGTCAGTTACCAGGAATACTCAGTCTGGGACTGAGGGCCATTCTGATGTGACTGTAGGATTGGTTCCTACATGATTAGATATAAGTGTAAAGCCATTCTGAGGCAATTGTAGGATTGGTTCCTACATGATCAGATGTAAGTGCAGAGCCATTCTAAGGTGATTGTAGGATTGGTTCCTACATGATCAGATGTAAGTGCATAGCCCTTTCGACATGTAGGTAGGATTGGTTCCTCGCATGGTTGAATATAAGTGTTGGGCCTTTCTGACAGGGTTGTGGGATGTGTTCCCACATGGTCATATGTGAGTGCTGGGAGTGCCTTTCTGATATGATTATAGGATTGGTTCCTACATGATTAGATGTAAGTGTTGGGTGGGCCATTCTAACTTAGGGTCAGATATAAGTGCTGGAAAAGACCTACATGGAGGCTAGGCCTACAACCAGCATGAAAAAGGGTTGGCTTTGTAGAACTTCCTATGATGAGAAGAATCAAGAGATAGCACCCGTGATGATGATCCAACATAGATGTTCCAGAACCAAAGATGATCCAGATCCAGTGATGATGATCTAGATCGAGTGGTGATCTAGATCCAGATGAATATGACTTAAAGATGAAAATGAATTGAAGATGAAGATAACTTGAAGATGACAAGGACTCGATGATGATCTAGATGATACAGAGAAGAAGACTTGTGCTAATAAATTGTGTCGAGAGAATATCTTCCTAGTCAAGAGGGAGTGTTGATGTAATTGTAACTTCGGAATGTATTCACTTGTATTTCTTATGTATTGTGCCCCAATGTTTATTCTGGGAAGTGTTTGTAATGTAATTGAGTCATGTCATGCCCCGATGTTTCGATCGGGAGTTTCTATAATGTAAACAAGTCATGTCAAGTCATTGTGGGTAACCCTCCTAATGATCAAGGGTTAAAGTCCCCACAGTTGCGGGGCCCTAGGGTTTGTAGACTCACCAAGTGAAGTCGACCCTAGTGAGTTATTTTCAAGTCAGGAATTAGTATAAATAGAGAGTGAGCCTCTCTATTTAACACACACTCACTCACACTCAGTTGTAGCGCATAGCTAAGGGAGAAGAAGTTGCTGGGGCTAGAAAGAAAGAGGCTACTGCTGTCGAGAGATCATCTTACTATTTTGGGGTTTTACTTTTGGTGCTGATTCTATCTCTGAGTAAGTTGCGGGGTTTTCTCCATTTATGGTTTCCCCGAGGAAAAACACTGTGTTCATTGTCTCTTGTGTTTGATTGTTGTGCTTGTTATTCTCTCAGTTAAAGATCCTAATATAATGCTAGCTTAAATGTTAAAAATCTAACACACTCTAGTATATGGCTCTGAAGGTAAACCCTATTATCTTCCAAGGTTTATTTTCCATAGGTTCTTCCTAGAAAAATTCAATAACATTAATAAAGTTTTGAAGGTTGAAATAAAGAAGTAGCTGATTGATTTCAATGTGGATATGTGAGGTGTGGCTCTATAGCTAGAGAAGAGTATGCTAATCTCCCTAGAATTATAGATGAGTTGATTGAAATAAGAGTGAAAGGACCTCTACAGGTTCCCTTTGTGGATAAATTAAATATTCGATAAGCCAAGTTGATGTTGTATCCATCGGGTTCACATAAAAGAAACAATTATTACAGTTTGGTCGCCTTCAAAACCTTAAACTTTCCTCTCCAACTATCTGTTGAAGAAAGACAACGAAAGAAGGATTTAGATAAGAGGATATTTTTTCCCCCACAATTCTGTAAGAAAATCAATCTATATAAACTTACATAACTAGATTTGAGTCGGTAGAAGTAATTTTATAGTAGAAATTGTAAAACTAGTCAATTAAAACTAGTGTTCTAGCTAGGGTACAAAATTAAGCATAGAATTCGTAACAGATTGAATTCAATACAGAAAATGATACCTGAAAGACATTAATACAACTTAAATAGACATATATAATCATTTATACGCCTCCCCATAACCTTTTCTTTCTCATTATTGTACTAGATTGATCAATTCCCCCCATTACAATGACAAATTAAGTTTTTCATGAGAAACTGAGAAGATAAACTTCATGGACAGAATTATTTTGACCTGAGAAATATAAATGATAGAGTCTATAATATGTTATACATCAGATAACATTGGATTGACTGAACATTACATAATAAGACTCCAAAATGATGGGCATGAGGCCCAAAATATGACAAGAGAAAGGATGAGAGCGTAGGTGAAGCTTGGGCTTCACTAGAGCTCGACTTGGTTGAGATGAAGGCTGCAAAATATGTCTGATATGACCTTCAATGAATGAACATCAAGCACTCCATATGTACAAAGAGAAGAAATGGGGATGAAGGAGTGGGAAGGGAAGGTTTGGGGCTCAGCTCCCAAGTGTCTGAGGCACATCACTCAGAAAGGCATGCTCACATAAGCATAGATTAATAAACACATAAAAAAAATATGTGAATGAGATTGAATTGTTCTTTAATAGAACTCTAGGCGAACTGTTTAGCAAGTAGAGGAAATAGGTGACCTGTGACAACAAGTCAACACCTAAATCCTTAACCCTAGACAAGTCATAGGACCTCATTGAGAAAATTGGAATGTAGGGGCCATATGGAGATATTTCCCTGTCCAAGTCATCCATCCGACTTAGTGATTCTCCCTCCTTAGTGATAGTGTTTCTACTTTTATGCCTTATAGCTTTTATTTTTTTCCCTGCTTTTGAGACTGAGTCTCCAAAAGGAAACTTTGCCCTCCTTTTTTAAAACTTTCCTGCTTTTGTTTTGACATCTTTTCTGAGTCCTCAAAAGGAAACTGTGCCCTCATTTGCCAAAACTTTCCTAATTTTGTTACGACAAATTTTTCCATAGCTTTTGGGCACTTTTCCTTTTCTCTCTGACTTCTTTTGTCATAGAGTTTCCACTTTCTTAATTCCTCCCTTGGCAAGTTGGATTTCCAATTGTGCCGGACATGGCAAGCTCAATTCCACATGTTATTTGCAGAATAATTAATTAATGGAAATAATTAAAATCAAGTACATGCCTTAATAATAATTATTTAGCAAAATTTCCCTAGGCTAATTAATTAATGCCTCATAAATAATATTTGGACAAAATTACCTAGGTGAGGTAATTAATGCATTTTTTACCCCCCATTGTGTTGGGAATGGTCAACACTTTTATGTCCAAATATATGGGGACATGAAAAGGTCAAATTTGTTTTTGTTTATGTGACAAAAAAGAAAAATGCTACATTTCCCTTCAAAAACTCTATGAGGGTCACCATTCACTGCTCTCATTGGCTATCGATATGACACTTGATTTGTGCAGGGGTTCTGTTTTCGGCACTATGTTTGTGCTTGTTCACAAACGTTCCAAATAGCTCCTTTGCTATTTATGCATGTCTGTTCTGTGGCAGATTTGGCCAAAGGAGGGGTAACGCCATTGTAGAACACATGTATTTACCCAGTTCAAACTATTTTGACTACAATGTGGGTGTGTTACCTACTACGTCTTAGCTAATGTGATGTCATTCATCATTTATTGCAGATATTTTTCTTGAAATCGTTGAAACATCAATGAACTCTTGGATTTCAATCCATGGCCAGCCTTGAAATGAAAGGTTTGGATGAAGAAATATGCCTGAGATAAAATGTATAAGCAGAGAAAGGTGACAATTCAAGAAAATGATCACATAAGTAGAGAAAGGTGCATTTCTATAGTAACTTGGATTACCTTGTATTAGTCCTTCACGTGAAATTGGTGATGGGAAGTCTGGATAGATTGTTGAAGACCTTGATTTGAGATGAAGGAGATATGTCTATTATTGTCATTTTGTTAGTTCAGCTTTGAAAGAGCTGTTTTCTACTTTTGTTTACAATTCATGCTTACCTGAAAATGTGTGATTATAGAAAGAATGGTTCACCTCTCTAAATCATTTTTTAATATTCCTGGGCTATGTTATATTAGATCGAACAAATATTGTCCCAGGAGCTAAAAATCAATGTGAGGCACTGCTATAGTGGAAATGGCTCATTTTGTGATCATGTATGCTTGAATTTTATTCAAATACTGTTTAGATATTTAGCATGTTATAGGTTTTATGATGATGATGATGATGATGATGATTAACGTCCCCTGAGACCAAACTTTGGTCTATCGGACCTAAAAAAGAGAGTTAATTAGTTTGCTTTAAAGTTATATTTCTATGCTCAAAGAGCTTGGAAAGAAGCGTCCCGAGCTTATTATAATTTTGACAAG
>LPNX010192535.1:105289-144859 GCA_001517045.1 Pseudotsuga menziesii | reverse complement strand
TAAAATTAGCGTATGTATCATTCTTGGATTTGATAATCATAACTTTTGTTTTGTCAGTATTAACAGTCATACCCATATTAGAGCAGAAATCTTTGAGGAGTTGAAGATGTTGGAAGGAAATTTTTTAGAAACTAAATACCAAAAATTATGTTTGTATACTGCTAAGAAATGTCTTTAATGGAAAGAAAGAATGTATACTTCCATGAGATAATCATGATTTGTCAGAGCTGACCTTATAGGAGTGATACATTTATTACCAAGAACTATTTGATGGATGGAGTGTGATATGTCAGATGAGGGGATTATGTAAAGTTTTTTTTTTGAAAATTTTGTAGATAAGATAAATTGATTAATGTCAAGAAAATGACCACAAAAGTAGGTCAATGGGACATAATCATAATTTATCATAATTATTATATTATATTCTCGTGGATTTAAGACCTTATTGTTTAGTTTGCAAAAGTCATCAGATAAAAGGATGATGTTTGAAGGAAATTACAAACAAGTTTTAGTCTAATGTAACTTTTCATCGAAATTTTATTTTTGGGACTTAAATGCATAAACATCTATTGTGGTTCTGAAGCACGTTTTCAAATAAACCTTGAATGCATGTATTTTTGAGAAAGTGTCAAGAATAGAGTTTTCAGTCCCCTAAGATCATGGAATTCCCCTAGCTATTCCTTTATATCATGCCGAATATTTATACCCCATGCTACTATGATTTCTATATGAGAAGATATCTCTATTCCCTTAATGTGGTGGGAAAATTACAGTTCAGTAAAACACACGAAGTAGATTCTGTTTGAATTGTCTTTGACGTTAAGAAGTCAATCCAATTTGAGGTATGTTTCTGATTTGTAAATAAGCTTTTTCGGTCTAACAAGGTTGAAATCATCTTGTTTCTATTCTGATATGCAATGAATATTATGGAGAGTAGATGTTAACCTGTGCACAATAATTTTGTTATTGAGGTTGAATGAAGTCTTTGAATTGTAGGGGAAGAAGGAAATGACATAATCTCCACGAAAAAGCTAAAGATGGATTTGAATGTTATTACTTGACACATAAATACTATTTAGTGTTTTCTATTGGATTAAATATCCCGTGGTTTAGACTAACATCAATTTCATTTCACTAAAAAAAGGACCATGGTTGTTTGACTTGTTTCAAATCATTTGTGGTCCTTTTAATATTACCTGTGTATGGTTTGCATTAGTGATGGAGCCTACATTTTGATGTTATAAATATTCATCCATGACTACCAACCATTAGACTAAACCCACTTTTTCTAAGCTAACTAAATATGATTCCAGGACATTTCTTAGCATTTAGCTTAAAGTGTCCAGGTATTTTCTTATCATAGCACATTTCTATGTCAGGAATAAGGATCAAGATATGTTTTGTATCATATATGGTTGGAAAGAGGTCTAGCATGGGATTGGCCATTGTAATATCCTAGTTTTGACCCTTGGATTATAATATATAATAAATCATATATTATTTTATGGTCTATGAGATGGGAGTCAACTCAGGTAGGCTGTGTTGTAATGACATGATGTTGCATTATAAGCATTCCTAATGCGAAGCTCAAGGCCAAGGCCTGGCTAGTGACTGTGTATGAGTTCCCGTGATGGGATAGGACTATAGTATGGTGGTTGTATTTTCCATGATATGCTCATGTATATGTAAAATCATGTATAAAAAGGAACTTATACACATTCATAATAATGCAATATTCACTAAAATGGTTGCTTGAGGGAGAAAAAAGGTGAGCATGATAGCACAAGAGGAGAAGAAGAGGAAAGGGGGTTGTTCGGTGATTTGACCTTGTCATAGTCCTTTGGAAGTACCACTCTTTCTTGCCCATGCTTCATTACAAGTTATCCCATCAATATTTGGCTTTTATGTGTGTAGTAAGTACAAGTGCCATATTCTTGGGAAAAAAGTAGATCTCATGCAAGAAAATGTATTTCATTGTCTTTTCCATGCATGCTATAAAAATGATCATTCTGTGAGGAAAGCATTTGTGGACATGAAGACTAGACAATATCCCATGTTATGGGATGTTTTCCCCTTGTCGTGATGGTTGTTATAGCTGAAAATAACAAGTGTTTCCTATGTGCCTTTGGTTGGTAAGAGTTCATAGAAGTTGGAGGGAACTTGTTAAAACATGGAAGAAATCGGGATGGTTGGAGTGTATAACAATGCTTGAATTCCCATTGTATTTTAGTCAACAGGTTCAGACTTGCAGCCCTGTTATTGTTTTGGTCATTGATTATCTTGAGGTGAATTTTTTTTTCCTAGGTTATTACTAGACTGCAGACAATAGATTGGACTCTTTTTGCACACTTTGAAGAGCACTAGAAGAGAAGAGTAGTATGAGGGACCATTGAGCACAGAAATATTAGGTCTACCTTGTGTTGTGTAGAGCAGTGGATGAGAGTGCCATGGCTAGTATGATGCATTGATAATGGATTGTGCCGAGTTTAGATCCTTGTATGATTTTATTTCACAATGGTGGTATCATGGTCTATCTTGGGATTGGAATCCTTAGCTGATTCCTATGGTTGGATGGAAAATCGCTCATCAGCAACCAGTTTGGTGGACTTGATTAGAATCGTAGATCATGTTCACCTTTGTATGGAATGATTTTGTTATTAAATTATTGTGTGATGCCATTAGTTTAATGGGCTATAAAATTAATTCAGAATATGCAATGTTATTTTTGTTGCTATTTTGTATTTGTTTATTAATATTGCATTGTATTGCTATTTTAATAATAGTGAGGATGAAAGGTTGTTGGTAATGTCTAATGGCCAAGGAAGGCATCCGAGAACACTACAAGAATATACCAACATGAAGTGCCTTCTAATTAATGAAAGGCTATGGGAATTAGCTGGTAGTTTGGTTAGAATTTTATTTTGTTAATGAAACTAGTGGATGAAGGTGAAATTATCTTTTTACAAGGGTCCAATGGCAACAATTATCATCCTTATGATGCACCATATTTTATGGTAGGTGCAATCCATTTCCCACACATTTTGAGGAAATGGTATGCAACAATAATATTTCAAATAAGCAATTTCTTGTAAAATATTGCATGGTTTTAGGAAACAACAAATTTCTTTACTTGTGCCATTTTAAATTATTAGTTGTTTCATATCAACTCTTGAATATTCATCATAACAAGATTGTTTGGGTAGGGCTATGTGAGGTACCTATTCACAATGATTAGATTAGTGTGCATTGCTAAAATTATCATTGTGAATATTCACAAAATGACAATAATAGACATATCTCTTTCTATTCTTGGAATTGAACATATAAGGTTCTTAGTGTGCGTTACTAAAGTGTTGTCTTTATACAATGATGTGGATGTTGGAACTGTTCCATTTACATGTAGATTTCATTACAGATCTTTTGGACATTTAAGTTACAACATTCAAAACCATTTTATCATCTTCAGGTTTCAAGTTTTTTATCTGATCATACCATTCCCAAAATGGATATCCGATCTTGTACATACAACAGGACTACCTGCAAGCAATTCCTTCTTCATTGCATGTGTAGGTCAAGTATGAGGAGATTCAAAGTCTTTACTCTGAAATGGTTGGCTATCAACTTGTTTATCACATGTATCTATGTGTCAACTAGAAATATCTCTAACACTCTTTCCCTTGTAAAATTTACGGCTTCCCCGATATGGGCGCCTTCTGGAATTGTTGTAGAATTTGTCCTTATTTTTTGATACAAAATTTGGATTGGGATATTTATTGGAAATATGGCAATCAATATCTGGTATTTTTCTTCTTTGCCATTTTGATTCATACCTCCTATCAGTAGTAGCTTATGTTGTTTCTACATGCTTTGAGGCAATTAGCTGCAGATGGTTAATGAATCATCCCCTTCAGTTAACATGTGGTCATACGTGTATTGATGTTCAGGTAAGAATTTCATAATTATACTATTGCTTCCATGACTATTATGCCAGGATATTCTGAATGCACATTCTTTGTAAAACTAAGAGGTAGGATGTATATTCCATTGTTGCACCTACTCTAGAATCTCATAATTCAAATGTTTACAGTCTAAATGTTGTTTCTCTGTATGCATACCTATTGTGGTAGGAATCAAGAAGGGGAACAAGAACTATTGACACTCTACATGATTCCCTCTGGCATTTTATTGTAGCTCCTCTTGTGAGTTCAGTATCTAGGACATGTAATGTTGTTTCTTTGAAATTTTTTGGGTTATCAAAGTGGAAACATTTTCTGATTGTATGGCCAACCTAGGTTCTTGGTGATTTGTCATCAATTCTTTGCTATACACCATGCATTTTTCATCTCTGGAATCTCTTCTATCAGGATGTTGTACAACTTGGTTATTGTGAAAACAAATAGGAAAATGTAAACAATCACTTCAATGGTGTGGACCTCAATAGAGAGAAGTCAAATTATGGTGTATTTGATGAATCATTATCCCCTAGCGCTCGTGACAGTATTATATATCATAATATATTCTTTTCTCCCTCCCAAGGAGGATGTGATGATACAAGGAACCTCAAGAAGAAAGGATGTGATGATAGATAATGAGAATCCTCAAAAAAAAGATTTTTATGTGGACATGAAAGTCCATATGTGAAGTTGTCTCGTTATAGTGAAGCAAATCATCTGGCAAGGGGATTGTGTTGGAAATTGCATAGACATAAACTTTCAAAAGGATCTTCATTGAATTCTTTTAAAAAATGGTTTACAGATATTGTTCCTAGGGATATTGCAGAGAAATGGCTAAAATATCTTAGATAAGAACTGCCAACTATAGCATTTAAGTGCAACACCCAAGAGCAGAGGTCAAATTTAGGATGGAAATCGATTTTAACAACTGCCAGGCACATTCCCAGACTACAGACCAGTGATTGTCTTAGAGTTGAAACACTTGTAAGTTTGCTATAAAATTATTCTAGAAGTCATGAGGTAAGTTCATATCAATTGTTGTTTACACCCATTAATATTTTTTATGAGATATTTGCCTTTGCACTATTGCGTAGCTTGAATAGTTCCACTCTTGATATTGGAAGCATGTGAATAATAGTTCTTCATCAATGATCTGGACTGTGCCCTCTATATTGGATTTGTGCTGGATATTATCTAAGTTTTGATATGAGAAATTTTTTTTTTCTTAACAGGATGAATGTATTGAGTTTAATTTTGGAGTTGTTTATGGTTGTTCTGTATAGGCTATAATTGGAAAACTTTATCTACGAGTTTTAGAGAGATATGGATCCTTTTAGCAGGAGCTATGAAATGCTATTTAGCATCTACATAATGTAATTTCTTGAAACTTAACACAATAGACTACAACAATTATTCTGTTCATATTCGACTCAATGCTATCACGAGCATTTCATGTTTGATTTGTAATTCATGTTATGAGAATATGAGACTCCAAGAGAATAAAAGAAATACATAAAATCACTCCCGATACACTCCTAGATCGACAACTGTAGTAGCATAAGAATAATAAACCAACATATAGTGGAAAAATCAAAAGGCTAACAAAGGGAGAGTGGCAAGTATCAATAATAGGCGATGCAATGATGAATCCATAAAAAAATTTAGTATTTACCTCAACTCTTTTCAGTCCCTTGTAAATAGTTAAAATAAATAAAGAATCTTCCCATAATTGCGATACATTTTGATGTATCATAACAACACAAGGGTTTAATAGTTGGCAATAAAATGGCAAGCAAGAATGACAATAACCTTAAGTGATAGATAAATAGAATCCCTTCGAATGGATATTCGAGTTATGAAGGTAAAGAAATTAAGAGAAGCATGGAGATGGAAGGAATGGATTACACATGCAATCAAATATGCAACACATTAAGGATGTCTGAAGATCGAAGTAGACTTAAATGACGATTAATTAGATGAAATCAAAACAACTATCAATGTTCTGTAGTTCTAGTTGGCATGGTATTTGTGTTAGTTTCCCTACTTCACAAAATGGCTAGGAGGAGGTAGAGAGAGGTTTGATGCTAAGGGAAACTTGTTCATGCTCCCTAACTCTTACTATTATCCACTCACCAAGTTCCATTCTTCATTTCATTTTGCAGGGATGGTAGATGAAATTGTGCTTGCTGCCAGTATAATTTGGTTGTCTAGGATTATGATGATATGTACTATTCAAGTGTTGCATTTATACTATTATAGTACTCTGGTAACCAAGTAACTTTTTAGAGATTAACATCAAAGGAAAACTATGTACAACTAAAGGGAAGAATCTGACTCAAGTAATACAACCTGGTTAGTGGTTATGATCACAACTTACCACTTGGACCCTCATTGAAATTTTTATCCTATATACATTAAAAATAACATATACAAAAGGACCCTTGGACCCTTGAGCAAATATAAGGATTACTATAACTATTTTTTAGCAAGATTCTCCATGATATCTTCTTGATTTTCAACATCACCATTTTTGTGGTTGCTTCATAAGATTTGCTCGGTGTCCTATTTTCCTCTACTAATAGACAACCACGTACTTTTTGAATATTAACACCTGAAAACTCAAACCCCTAATATAATCCCCTTCATAGCCTAAGAAAATTATCCCAAACAAAAGAAAAACTTTGAAAAATATAAGATGATCATGCAATACACAAAATGTTGATTATGAACACTACTAGACGGGTAACAATTCAATTCGAAACCAATCAACCTTCATGCAACCAAGGAAAACCAACAACTAACCTTTGTAATATTGCATACCACAAACTTGCTATCAAGAAGTATGTTGACAGACCATGCAGCAGGAAAATTAGGTGTCAAAATTTGAATGGTGACAGTTATATCAGATCTAACATCCCTGGTTGAAAGAAAAGCAACACATGGCCCTTGTTTTCTTCTGTAAAAACGTTCCTGTAGTATCATCCGAGCTACACTTTTTTATCAAGCAAATTCAAACTCTTTTGCAGTGAACAACATTCATTATCACCATAAAATGAAGTTCAAATTATATTCCAAGATGAAAGAACTTCATCTAATGTACACAATTTTATTTTTATGCACCTCCCTTAAGGCCAAATTACTAAGACCACCATGACAAATATTAAATACCTCTTGAAAAGAACTTAATGTGAAATTCTTAGGTTTTACCAAACCTAAGGCATTTCTATAGAGCTCAATTGCCACTAAGGTCTTCTCCTGAAGGCTATGGCTCCTCTTCTTCATCTCCATTAGTGCCCCACCATGGTTTCCATCTGATTAGAGATCCCCATCTACTAAATACTTCCACAAACCCTCATCACTTTCCATGCCATTACCAACATTATGTTTGTGTTTTCTTCATTCTACATTACCTCTGATCACCACACTAATGAAGAAATTTCTTATGGACATTTCTAACTGGTTTCTTTAAAGTTTCTATAAGGCATGCATCTGTCGCAAATGTTTAAGTAGCACGCTTGTGAATGTATAATTTGATACATTTACCTGATTAATGTATAATGGGTCATTTGGTTTGATACAAGTTCTTGGTATTCCTTGGGATATTGACACTAAGGGTTTATAGAATTATATGGGAAAGTTTGGAGATCTGGATGATGTAATTGTGATGTGGGTAAGTTTGAATATCCATAGATTCATAGCGGGTACATGATATTAGAATGCACGCAACACTCAAATAATTCATAGTGGGTACATGGAAATAATTTTTTTGGACCAATATATACTTCTCTCACAATCATGAAAAGATATGCTCATGAAAATATAAAATCTTTGTAATGAGTATACATAGAGCATTGTTGAGGATGGTCTAATATTCAGTGCAAGGATCCTTTAGCCGAACATTATCATTGTCTCATAGTCAAGACAAGGGGAAATAGACCCGAGATCTGAAAGGAATCTAGATTGGAATAGAATTACATCATTGACATGATGTGACATTGAAAATGAAGGCTTTTAGTAAGGAAATCTGTTTGGTAAGGTGAATTGGAGGGACATTGAAAATGATAGTAAGAATAATAAGTTGGAGTTGAATATATATGGAAATATTATAGATTATTTTTTTCTTGATGTTTTTATTGTATTCTTAGATTCTTGTAAATGTTAGGTTTCTAAATAGTTTTTGTATAGTCAAATTAAATGAAGTTTCACAATGTCCAAAGACTATTTTACTGTTCCCTTGGAAGAAGAAATGCCAACATTCTTTCCCAACAATGAAAAAACTAAAAAGGGAAGTACAATCTGGAGTTAGAAAGGCTACCACAGGGTTTAGGATGAATTAAAGGCTGCATGGAAGCCTTCTTAGGGATATTATGTTAAAGATAATTTATTGTGAGAAATTATTGCCTTACATTTAGAAGACAAATGGCTGAAGTTGAAATGAGAGCTATAAACAGGCTTGGGTTGGCATATACATTTTCTCACGAAAGTTATTTTTCATCTTATGTATTTGTTTTCTTTCTGATATTTTTCATTATATGAGAAAAAACCATGGACCATATATGCTAGAATTAAAATACAAGTTTTACTATGGCTTAGAAGTCTTAGCATGAGACTTGTTTTATTCCCTTTTTTGTTTTTATTTCCATTCCTGATACATTTCTAATTAGGAAGGAGCTTCCTGCCTCTACACATTTGAAAGGAGCTTCTATTTGCTTGATGCATGCATATCCTAAAAGACTGTCATTTATTCCAGCAATGGGATTGAAAGTTCATCCTCATTTCTAGACTATTTTGATTAATACCTTGAGGTCTGTATTTGTCTCACTCTTCCCTACAACTACCTATCTCTCTCTCTTTCTCTCAGGTATTTCCATTGTTTTGTTAGTGACTTGTCTCCTAAGAGACAAAGTTTGATCGTAATATATATATGAGTATAGAAATTAAGGAAGGTCTAAACCACCTTGTTTTCTTCTTTTTGTCCATTTATAATTTTATTGCACATGCTTGACTAATTATTTTGTACATCTACAAGACTCTTCATCCAATAGACATGTAGAGTAAATTATTACTTTCATGTTTTCAATTTCTTTTTGTTTTGTTTAAACAGTGGCATTCCAAGTGGGCCTTTTGGAAAAGTTGAACAATTGTGGGAGATTTGCTAGTTCTCTTTTGAGGTATAAATGATAGTGGGATTGGCATAGTCTATCTTTAACTTTTATTTTATTTTATTTATATATCAATCTGAAAATGGTTTATTGCCTTGATTGCAGGTTAGTGGTTGTTTAATTCACCTCTAAATAAAATGATCACACAAGTAATCATACTCATTGTTAGCAAGAAAACGTGAAGGTATTGTTGCTAATATTTCATCTCATTTCATTACCATTTATCTAGTAGCTAAGAGTACTTAAAGTTAATTCCCATTCTTCTTGATGTGAAATGAAACTAGAATATTTATTTTTACTACTATATATACATTTTGGGTGATGAGTTGCTCCATTTGCTCATCCTTTACTTCTATATAAACTAAAATTCTCCTTTCCATGACATCATCCACCATTATCTTCAAGTTACATATGATTTTTCAGTCAAATTCAAATATCTTGGCATGGCTCTAGATGACTTGGTAGATAGTTTAACATTGGACGCATGCTTACCATTCCTATAAATTTTTGGATTTTTTGTATTTTGCATCATTCAAGCATTCCAAATAATGATTATCAAGTTACTATAGATAAATAATGAATTACCTTGTAATAGTCCTTCAAGTCTTTCAAATGCATTTATTAAGTGCAAGAAGGAATTGAAGGACTAGTATAGTGTAAGCCATTATGGATCTATAGTAACTTGATAATCATTATTTTGTATGCTTGAATGATGCAAAATTTGTTTAAATATCATCATTATCAAGTAATAACAACTTCTTAAAGGGTGCTAGCTCAATGGTAGAGCACCTGCCTAATTATAGGTAGGAGGTTGGTGGTTCGATTCCTCCGTGCCCTATCATAAATTTGTGACTACAAAAATGAATAAATTCACATATATACAACTATTAGTAGCTAATTTCCTGTATCTTATAGAACGACTAACATTTAGTCGTATCTAGCTTAGTAATTATTATGTTATCACCTAGTAGTTTATTTGGTCATATATTTGATCATTATTTGTTCCAATCAGTGACTAAATTAGTGACTAAATCCGTGACTAAATCATTGATTATCAATGACTAAATCAATGACTAATAATTCAATCTATTAATGAATAAGTGAGATAAGACTAAGTTAGTCAAGCTATAATATAGTGGAAATTACCTACTATTAGTTTCCAACTCAAAAATAGTCGTTTATGGTCAGATTTTAGTCATTTTTTAGTCATTATTTTCTCATTTTGTACTAGCGATGAGACCTGTTAGACTTGGAATAGAAAAAACATACAACAAAAAAAATGAATCATTCAAAAAGTGATATTCCTAAACATGTTTATGTAGAATATGTATCTATGACTACTATAAAGCGTCAATCCTTCAATAATTTTAATTTTGCTATATTCATTTTTCATATAAATAGAAAAATAGTTTAATGTACTAAGTTTAGATTTCTAGGAAGATTATGAAAATCCCAAAGGAAGAACTAGGTGATATTCGAAATGTGCCAGTAGGTATGTCCAATAAAGTGTACAATGAGATAGTTAAGAAACTTGACATAATTGCATCCCAAGAGGAGTCATCTCAACAATAATGTGTTTCAAATGTATGAAATCAATGATTTTAAGGATTATGTATATCTCATTAATTAATTCAACATTAAATATTATTTTTATTTTTTTTGTTACAGAAAATAAAAGAAAATGGAACCTAGTCAGCGCATAAGAAACGACGAAAAGGTAAAAAGGGTTTGATAACAAAATTTGTGAGTATTTGTGATTTTCTTATAAGAAATTAATATTTCTTAGTGGTTGTGATTTGTATATATATATATATATTTTTTTTTCACTGGCAATCCTTGGATGTATTCAAATAGGTGTTAACATACAAAGAGAATCCTTTAGAAGAGTCGATTGAGTTTGGGTTAAACAACTTGGGTTGTGAGTATATGTTAGCGTATCAAAAATTAATTATGGATTTTGTAAGTATCTATATTGTTTTACTTTTCACAGTTTATAATTAATAAAACAACAAAAATCCTTTATATTAAATCTATGATTTGTGATGGGCATAAAACTTGCAGGAAACAAAGTATGGAGTGGAGCCAATAGAAGACTTGATGATAGAAGGTGTGTGATATGGTTTTGAAAGAATGTGTATCATTGATGACTCAATAATTACTATGTAGATATGTCGCTTTTCAATTTACATTCATGTATATTATCTATTTTATTTTCGATTATTCTCAACAATATAGAATATACACTCAGTACACTTTATTTTTATGTTTGTGGATGGAAGCTCAAGAAGAGGAAAACAATTGATCCAATCAACAAAACATCCAACCAGATAACCCAATTTATGCAAGCGGTTAGAGCACTGATAACAATCCTAGTTAAGAATGATGATCCATATTTAATTTTGATTTTAATACAAGCGGTTGTAGCTTGATGTATATTTTGAAATAATTTTATGTGAAAATCAGACATTTTGTATAATAATGTATTGGACATAGTGTTCGAATTGAAAAACAATGAGTTACCAATAAGTGTAACAATTAAATGCATGTTGACATTTTGCTTATTGTTATCTCTATGTTGTCTTATTTTGTACGACAAATGCACTCTTATTAATATATAATATAATACAGTCTTTTATTCTATTACATTCTTTAATGTTATCATCAAATGTTACATGTGAAATGATACATTGGTAATTAAATGTATGGATGATCAAATATTACAATAGATGCTTGTGTTTTTTATATAAGAAATTAATCCAAACAAATACAGTAATCAAAATTGAAATAAATAGTACAATAAGAAAATCTTTCCTTTGTATATTAATAATGGAATTAAAAAAATAAACATATTCTCTCTCTCTCTCTCTCTCTCTCTCTCTCTCTCTCTCTATATATATATATATATATATATATATATATATATATATATGACTGCAATGTCAATAACCATTATTTGAAGAATCATATGCGGTGCTTTTGATAATCGAAGACGCATCGGTGGGTTTATGTGAATACTTCACATTGGTGCATTTATATAAATTAAATGCACCGTTAAATATTATAATAAATATTCCCATGTGCCAGACATCTTCTTCAGTGCATTTTCATACATTTTTCACATTGGCATATGCCAATAGGTTATATGCACCAAGAACTATAAAAGGTTATGCAAATCGGTGCTTCTTTTGTGTATAAGCACCCTGGGTGTCCAATTTGTTTAAATGCACCGAGTTATTTTCATAGTTTGTAAGCACTGGTTCGTTTGAGAATGAAATGCATCAATGCTCGTAGGTAAATAGACAACATTGGTAAAGTTTAAAGATATAAAAAAATTATACGGTGGGAATGATGTAACATATGGCACTGGCGTGTTTTTGATGCATACATGCACCAGTGAGTATAATATATATGTAAGCATTATTGACGAGAGATAAATTTGGTTATTTACGATGCTCATTCCATTTGAATGCATATGGTTAAATTATTCATATTGTACCACACTGGTGCATTTGGTTTTGTAACGCACTAGTGTGCTTAATTTAAATGAAACACATCAATAAAAGAATCCGCTAAGACATCCGGTCTCCAAGTTTTTTTTTTGTTATAAAATGTATCTATAGTAACCTCCATTAAAACATCCGCTGCCATTGGTGGAGTTTGTAGTGAAGGTTTTTTTAACATTTTTTTCCAACCTTGTAACACTAAAAGCGTTTGATGTGACCTCCGCTATAGGTTCTTTTCCTTGTAGTGCTTTTAACATTTAAGAAATATAGAAGAACATCAGATTTTGGAAGGGATTTGTCTTTCAAGGCTTCTTTACCAAGACTTGGTTCAACCAAAGAAAACACACTTCAATGGATCTTTTGTGATTGTGATACCAACAAACTAATCAATCAATAAAAGCTAAGAGAGCGGTTCAAATATTTTATTATCTTCTAGCTTAATTCTTTGCACTTGGGTTTTATCTCCCTCACAAATTGAAGAGCTTATGTACTGGTGAGACAACTATAGAGAAACATACTTGTGAGGATTACATGCTTTACTGTAGATTGTGTGAAGTCAAGATATGTTTTGTATATATGAAAGAGGTCTATACATTCATAAAAGTACAATCGATCAGTTATGCTTTTATCTGTATTTTATAAGATGTTAAGAGAGAGAGGATGGGGGGATTTACTAATGGGAGGATTCTCTAATGATGCATTTTAAATGCTTGATAATTGTCTCAAAAGTATAACATCCTTTAGGTGCTCAATATAGAAATAACTAATCATTTTTTTCTTATATTTCAGGTTCATAATATTGTAACAAATTTGCACTACTAAGAGTTGAACTTGGTTTAGAAAAATGTTCCTTAGCATTGTTTCTATATGTGTTATCTTTGGATCTATTTTTGACATTCCATTTCCAAACTTAATGTAACTATCACTAATGATTGTTTGGAATATAGAAATGTATAACATTTTTAGCATTAGATAACCATTATCAATGTAACCAAGTGCTTTGATGATCACCACTATTAATGTAACCAAGTACTTTTATGATCATATGAAGTTTTTGTCGAAAACATCAATAGTATTCAATGTTTTATTTATATTTAATTTTATAGATGAATATTCAATTTTTATTTTTATTTTTTAATTATCTTTTTCTAATTTTAAAAAATTCCATTCCATTAGGCAGTCAGTTGCAACTTTGTTGTAATATCTGTTGCTAATTTTTAAAAAATAGAGAACGCCTTCATTAATTTATTTCCTAAGATAAATATAATGTTACACATCCAATATTGGCCGGCATAACAACTTATTCACTATTCCAGTGGCAATTTGATTTCAAGAGGAATTGATACAACCAAAGGGATTTCCTGACTTGATGATCAATGATTTGAGATTCCTTTATTCTTCTCAGTCATTATTGAGTCCTCAATACCTCCAAATCGATGGGGATTTTGTTCCCATTCACTCAGTAGTGCTTTAATTGATGTGGCAATGGTACGACTCAAATGTCAGACAAAATCCTTTTTTGGGGCATAGTTGTCTAATAGTTCAGCTGAGCCCCCTCTTTGAAGAGTCCAACTAGGATGAACAAAATCACCTTCCATATGACATTGCAGTGCGCTTATCGATGGTTTAGTAAGTATGATATAGGTATCCCCCTTCAAACGACAGTTCATACCCACCTTAGTAGCACACACATCGTAACTTTCCTGACCCTCCGACTGGTGAAGAGGACGCTACCAATTTCTGCTATCTACCCGAGCAACTAGCCCCATGAACATACACATAAAAATTGAAATGATTTGAACTAAAATATGCATACATTATTATCATACAGCGAAAGAAAAACCATACATTCAAGCATTCAACATGTTAATTGTAATTCATTATCAGATGTAACTGCAGGGATTTAAACACAAGAATACTTATCTTATGAAAAAGAACGCCCCACAACCAGCTATGTCGCTGCAACGTTCCACCCAACCATAGGCTAGTGTGTTCCTTAATCTCTCAACAACACTACCACCCTCAAGCTGGGCATGATTGCCCAAGGAATAAGGAAACTAGACAGCTCACACATAGCCAAACATATGTCAAGACTCAGTCAAGCCCACACGGTTGGGTTTATCAGACCAAGAGTACACAACAACACATAACCAAGCCAACAAGTTGGGTTTATCAAGTTATCAGGAGATGGAAGCACTATCTGCTAGGCTAGTGGGATCGCTGAAGAGCTAAGGATACCTTCATAAGAACTAGCTTGAATCCTAAGACATCCACACACACCCAACACAAGGAATCATTCCCTTCTCTGCTATACAGTCCCTCAGGACATGAATTCCCTTCTAGTGCTATTCAGGGGGTGTAGAGAAGAGAATCAACCCTCTAGCTCTGTCTATGAGTCTCCTACAAAACACTAGGTTTTTCAAGAAGAATCCTTTCCACTCCTACATAATCCAAAGACCAATTGCATGCACAGCAATATACACCATTTCTGGGTAGAGGAGAACAATGCAGCCACATAATTAATTGCCAGGGAGGGTAGGAAAAACCCAATGACAACAACCCGAATCCCAGGGATGTTTTGGCCCTAACGTGGCCAAAAACGAAATCAACAACAACACCCAAGAGGATGTGGTTTCTCCTCTAAATCACTGGGAACACAAAAACATTTTTTATCTTGGAAACATTGGGGGAAAAAGCAATAGAAAACATTGGGGAGGAAACCCAACCACAAGAACATCACAAAACAAAATTCTTAGCCTCTAGAAAATGAAGAACGATTGTCCATGTGAGTAAGAAGTACACAACAAATCCAAAATCATGGATTTCACACACAACAACTTCCCAGCTGCTTAAGGGAGCCCCAACGTGGGTGAATGATAATGATAAAAACGGCCAGGAGCCCAAATCGTGAAGGAAAAACACACAACTAGCAAAGTCGTGGAGGTAAAAACAACTCCTAAGCTTCGTTGCGTGAGCAAATGAAGAACGTGGGTGTATGGGCAAATGGCATGCATTTTTGGGTGCTTTCTTGCTCCAAAAGTAAAAATTGATTTTCCCCAAATTCGAAATTGTTGTCTATACTCTTCCCATCCCCATGCAATAACTAAATCAACCACATTATGGGAGAATTTAATGATTGGGGAAACAGACAAAATGGGTAGTTGACTGATTGATGGGTTCTCCCTTTGACATTTGGCTTTTCCCCACTGGCCCAAAGGTTTAAATAATTTCCCTCCCTATTCCTTAGGAAAATCATGCCCTTTTAATTATGGTTGCATTGACATAGCTGGTTGTGGGTATTTTAATTAAAACGCATAATTACATGATGCCAAAATTATAATGTGCCGGCTAGCATGAAATATTCCTTCAGCAACGATTTTAATCGCCATAACATAAAATGATAAATCGATGGTGGGGATTTTGCCTTTAGCTCCACACCACGATTAATTACATTATATACATCATATACATTTAATGCAAATGGGGTAAAAACTAGGGTGTTACACACACAATAATAAACTTTGACGACGGACCTAACATATTAATTTTGAAATATTAAAAATAGAATTTACAAAATATTAGAAATATTTTTTTTATTCTTTTAAATCTCTCATAATTAATTACTAGCACAACCACTTAACTTGTGGCCAATGACATTGTAATGCCACAAATTAAGTGCCACAAACTGTCCATTCCTTAGTTACCAATTATCAGATGTAAACTAAGAAATTTTTGATATTTTTTGTTTTATAATTGTTTATTTCAAATTTGTAACAACGCCCATAAAATAAATCTTGATAGTATACTTGTCTCATCTTCCTGCAATCTAGGAAGAGGACCCTTCCCCGTCCACCCCAAATTATAAAAAATATAAACACCTATAGGTGTAAATATACAACAAAACTTATAGCTATCTGGCACACATCTAATTAGTGATAGTTGTTAGGCCTCACCTAGTCTCGACAAAAAAACTAATTGAGTTGAGTGTTGTGTGATGTTTTCTTCCATAGTCACACTATTGTATGCCTATACAACCTAAATGATTGCTTGATCTTTCTTTTGGGAAATTATGATAAAACCATAACAATAGTTAGAGAATAAATGTGTTGATCTTGAGGTATCAATGTCAAAAACTCACAAAACTCACATGTTAATCTTGAGGGATTAAGTGTGCTCTTGTGGTAAATTGGTGAAGACATGTTTAATTAGCACAAAAATATAGGTTGCACTTGAATGTGAGAGGGAGTAACTCAACCTAGTCAATTCCTATATGATGATATTTCCTCATTTAGTGTAACAAGAAAAAATCCAATTGTAAATTGACAAATCCAATTAATTAATGTATTTTTGTCTTATGCCCCAAGGGAACGTCTAAGGGTAATCCCAATGTGAGGCGTCTCTGACAGAAAGTTGGTGGTATACAAAAGTTGTAGTTGATCAAAAACTCGCCACCATGAGACAAACTACGTATTGCATGTACAAAAACAAATATGAATGCTTTCATTTTCATAAATAACTCCTGGTCATTGAAATGTTCCTCAAATGAACAATTTGCAGAAAATAAAAAGCATTAGAACTATTTATGAACCATGCAATTTTCCCATGAGTGCGTGGACTACCATCTATATATAATAGGTTCTTCTTGTTAAAATTTACAGAAACATAACCATTCATGCACATACTATGAATGTAAATTCTATGTTTGTATTTAACAATATTAAAATAATTAGACCTACAATAGATAGGACCACAAAATGGCATAAGTGCTACTGACTATTTGGGAGGAACAAGTACATGTGAAAGGTTAAACAATCCCATATTTGCAACATAAATATATGACTTGCAAATCATAACATGATTACAAGAAAAGAAGAATTTGGTTCCAACATTAGGAACAGGTAGAGAAGATGACCAAGCACCATACAAAGCGCAACTGTAAGAAGTTTGATATTTACTTTGCAAATTTACAGGAAGGAAGAAATCATCTCTACCCTCCAACAATTAAATGGACCACGTTGTGTACTTGGACAATTTTGATCACAAATCATACTTTTGATCACTAGAAATTTCAGTTGATTGAACATAAGCAGAGTGGTTCATTAATTTAGGATGAAACATAGTTGTTTTGGATTCCAAAATTTTCAAAAGCGAGCATAGGGGAGTGTTCCTGCGTGTCTTTCACTGCTACATTTTGACCAAAAATCCGACGGCCGTCATGTCGGATTTTCGACACTTCCCTGTCGCATGTACGACACTTTGATTTTTTTTTAAGCGTCGAAAACTTGTCGTCGGTTATCCGACACCTAAGTAACCATCGGTTAAGCGACACCTAAGTAACCGTCGGTTAAATTTAAAGCGTCGATTGAGCGACAGAATATCTTCGATGGTAGTGAAAGTTTTTTAAGAAAATAACCTTCATGCCGTCGGTTAAGCGATAGAAGGGCCGTCGGATAAGAGAAGGATATTAAGAATAAGCGTCGGAAAAGAGACATCTAGAACCGTCAGATAAGCGATGGATATTAAGAATAAGCGTCGGAAAAGAGACATCTAGAATCGTCGGATAAGCGACGGATATTAAAATAAGCGTCGGAAAAGCAACAGATAGAACCGTCGGATAAGCGACGGATATTAAGAATAAGCGTCAAAAAAGCGACATCTGGAACCGTCGCTTAAGCGACGCTTGTTGAAATTGTTTTAAAAAAAAATAATTTTTTTTTTGAAACAAATACCACTAAAACCATTGCCTTCAAATTCATTGACATCTATTTGGTTATATTGTACTGAGTCTCCCAAAACCATTAACAACCAAATTCTGCGTTCAGTTGTTACATTGTGCAAAGTGATGTGCATGGTTATTCCAAGAGGCACACCTATAACAAATTTAAGAGGATGCTCGTAACTATTGTCTGGAACAACTAAAACTGCTCTAATCTCTTTAAGTTCTTCATTGAGTGGTATGGATTCAAGGAAAAAATGTTTAGGTAATTCTTGAACAAGTTTCAAGAGACATGATGAATTTGGATCGCCATCACAAAGTTGTTTCTTAGCTCGCTCTAAAAAGTTAGAATGCTCCAATCCAAGTCCTTCATAGAGTAGCTCAGCAGAAGAAACTAAAGACTTCAATCTGGTGAATATCCGAGAATGTACATTTAGTCCTGTGACAGAAAACCTCAACATATAACTGAGGGCATTAAGCTCAATTATCCGCAGCTCTTGTTCTTCACCTAAACCCAAAAAGCAGTTCACCATTCTTCTTAATGCTTTGTCTAATTGTTGCATTAAGCGTTCTGATGAATTTATTCCAGAATAACATGTATTTTGGCGGCTTCCAGGTGTCATGTTGGCCCACATTTTTGCTAAAAACTGAATTGAATATATATAGAGAGAAGAAAAGGCTATCACAGAGCTAGGCCCTTCAAGATTTCTTTGAATTTTTCCTAGGTCCTCCCTGCACTCACTGTTCCAAAATGAAAGTTAGTGGTAAAATATATGCCATGCAAAGAGAAAACAGAGGAATGAAAACTAATTTTATATAATCTGTATCTGTTCTACTCAATATTGCATGAATAATCATGATGCAATAAGCAGACAAAACTGACATTAATGTTTGCATTTTCATAAATTCACACTCTTATGCAAGCTTCAACACAATCGAGATTCAAGAAGCAATAAAGCAGTGAGGCACAAGGAAAAGGATAAAAATTATTTCAGGTGCATCAGTGTCCTTTTCCAATGTCTCACAATGTTTTAACAAATTATTTGGAAATCCATCCCCAATATCTAAAGCTATGAACCATGGTCTTGTATTATTTGTTTCACCTCTAAAGTTTTGGCATATCTCCTTTCCCTCATTCTGATCTGGAACTTCTGACCTTGATGCAAGCAAGCTTTTATTATTGCTATTTCTTGAACTTCTCTTCCAATCTTCTGATGGTGGACTCACAATATCAACAGTTCAATTTAGATCATACAACCTAGACCTACAAGGTGTTTTCGTGCCCGTAATGTATGGAAAATGTAATCAGAAAAGTGCTATCGTGCAATTCTTCTGTGAAATAACACTTTACGTAGCAGTTTATTTCATATAAGCCTCTTAAGCATAATAATGTGTCTAGCATTTACAGTTTTCCCTATCCCTTGGGGGTGTCACACATTATCTATTTCACTTCATAATTTCCAATTAAGGCAACTACCAAAAGCATTACATATATCCAAAACTAGCTTCACACATAATAATATAAGCCAACAAATAATTCAAACTTGCATGTGCGATTGGGAAAACTTGAAAGGGAAGGGAACTCTAATGTCACAGAACCAAGGTAGAAACCTATTTAATCATATGATGTACATAACTGTTGGCCCAATTTTATGAATCTAGGCCAATAAGGAGGTTTTGTCCACACAATCAGCTTAAAGCAGCGCCCGGTATGTTTGAATTAACAAAACCTCGCAGGTTATGGTCCTGCTACCAGCTAGTTTGTCTCTTAAGGAGAATTTAAAACCAGCAAAATCTAACCTATTCTAATGTTTATCTTACCTAAATATCTAAAATATCCTAAGGTTGTTTTCTTAAGGAAAGACTTTCGATTTTGGGGAAGCTTTCTGAATATGAAAACTTATGTAAAGTATGCAGAATGATTTAACAATTGCTAATTAAAAATAAAATTTAAAATTAATTAATCTATCTATTCTATTTAACCCTATCTCACCTGAGAGCAAATTTAAGATTATATTAACTATTAATCAACAAATATGAACAGAAAGACTGAAATATAATTTAAACAAACCATTTAAATCATAACTAAAAGTCACTCTGCTATATGATAACAGAACTGAAATTTAACCTGCAAATACACAGTCAATTTCAACTGTCTAAAATTGATTAATAATTAATTATCAAGATAGTTATTTGAATTTGAGATAATGCCTATTTAAAATTCACTGTCAACATACAAATGAGATTTTAAATAAACAAAAAAGGATATCATTAAAAATTATGTTTATAGTAAACATACTAATAAACAAAATCATAATGAAATATTTATTCAAAACACTAGCTTGATCTGATAAAATGAAAAGATAATTAAACATCAGTGTGTCACAGCACACAGATTTAATATATAAACAGAAGATAACAAGCTGAAATATATATATTTATATATAATCCAAAAAAAACAAAATACCAGTCACAGTATCTGTTTGCAGATGTCCAGTAGCATTCACATTAAAGCTTCAAATTTAAGTATGATATAGTATCGGTAATAAAATATATTTCAAATGAGTTTTCTTCACACACTCTATCCTCTCGAGTTCATAAAAAATCTTCCCTTATATACTACTAAGATTCAGTTTTTTCTATAAATGTTGCATACAACATTATAGGGATTATTTAACCAAAAAGGGCATCTAATTACACCTATTACTATAAACAGAAATCGACTGGCCTGAGTCGAGGAATCTCAGAAAGTTCTTGACCATTGATAAAACTCCAGTTTGTAACCAAACAACCACATCTCCATGCCATCGTATAACCACGTCCTGTATTTCTGGAAAAGGGTGGCGATAAAACTTCCTGCATTGAATTCAAACAAAGCATCTTATTAAAATCAATTTAATACATAGATAACAGAAATAACCTGAAATTTTAAATGCATGCCTGTTAAATATCCAATTTTACAGGCATGCAAAAATCGCAATGACCATTACCTATTTTGCCACGACATAGGAAATGAGAAAATCATCAAGTTTCATTATGAAGAGCGACTACTCTTCTAGCTTCTGCTAGTTTAGCCTTCAACTTGATAATTTTAATATTTTGCTTTTCAATTCATTCTAGTAGCAGCTGATTTGTACTTATGATTGATTTCTTGGATTTTTTGTATTGATTCTTCTTAATGCTCACCTTTTTCCACCTATCAATCCACTCCAGCAACTCTTTTCTAAAAGTTTTGTTCTCTTCTTCTAACAGTGTTGTGTTGGATAGACACTGTTTGAGTTTTCCTTTAAACTCTGTGATTTTTTCTTGGTAAACATTACCTAATACCTGTTGCAGATTTTCGTCTTCTTTATTTACCTAAGGAGAATGAGGACTGTCACAATGTTGACTGTATAATGGTTCAGGATCTGCAACGTTTGCGTTTGTTTTTGGTTGGTTGTCCTTGACCTCATCTGATTGTGCATCACTTCCCTGAGCGATAGCAGAATTACCTATGTCCATTGTATTAGCGACAGAAAATGGGATATCATCCTCAATATCTACAACTGCAGGTTTAGTAGCTGTAGATTTAGAAGTCTGTTGATCAACCTTATAACCTGAAATCGAATGGATACCATGCATACTCCTTGTAACTCTTCGTGAAAACGATAGGTTTTCAAAACCAAGACCTTCCTTGTCACAAAAAATCTGAGCCAAATGATCTAATTTATGCATAGATTCTTTGTTGCATTCATCAGGTTTATTCGCTTCATCATTATTATCATTTTCACCTTTGGCTAATCCTTCTTTTATGTTTGCAGGGTTGCTATCATTCTCACCAGGTAAGGGTTTATCCAAGATTTCCCTAGAATTGCAAGGAACTGAATCCCTGTCGTCATTCTCATTAATCTCATTGTTTATGGGCATGTTTACGACCTCAGATTCCTTGACCTCTGAACTATTAACTCCAGGATTTATGACCTTTCATTTCCTAAGAGTTCGTGGGGATGGATTAGGCCAATACTGCGTCGGCCCCAATTGACAGTCAACTAGAAACTTATCCCAAGACACACCCTTGGCAGATAATTGGAATTGCAATAATATTTTTATCAACCCATGGTGACAAAGACTACTGTCAGGGTTATTGAAATTCCTAATAGACTGCGACATTTTCTTAAGACTTCGCCATAGATAGAAGGGCAAATTAAGCTTGCAACCCTTTACTGCTAATAGTAACCGTAAATGATATAAGTGTAAATGGGAGTATCGTCCACAACAGGACACGTACCTTACTAAGATTTCATAGTAAATTCTCCATTCGAGCTTCAGAAATTTCACAGGGACGCCTATCTTCAGCTTCGTATTATCTGGTAATGGCATTAACAGAGCCAAGCATTTCTTCTTATTGACCATAGTGCCCTTAAACCAGCGTTCTCCAACCTGTGGGAGTTTAGTGGCTTCAGCAATCTTATCTTCGTTGATAACAAACTCGAAACCCCCAATTTGCACCCTGTCATCTTCAAAATTCATGGCGAACATCTTAGTAATCTCCACATGGTGACCATCAAAACTCCTAAAGAAATTTGCCCATCCCATTTTCTCGAATTTCTTGGCAACTTCCTAGTTAGCTTCTATAAGTTTAGACCCCGAAATCTCAAACCGATTCAAAGGAGACATGGTTTCTTCTGCACTCTCCTGTCTTTGACCTGAAACGAATGGAGAAGTGAACACAGAAGGGATAGGTATCCATACATATGACATGATGGGTTATTTTCGCATGCTTCAAATCTAATCGGAGATACAATCTCTGAACTTGCCATTTTAGCGGGATTTTAAGCAGTGATAAGTGTTACAACTTCACATTATACCATGATTCATGCCAGTTTATCTACGCTTAACCATGACTGTTAGTAATAACCACTAACTTGGCAAACCAGAGATATGGTGACTGATAGAATCATCATTTCAACCATTGATTATTGACAGTGGTTCATAATTAATAGGTACAATGACGTAAGTCGAAATGACCATCAGCATTTAACACTGTCAATACGATATTTCCATATGCATACAACTGTCGACTCTGTTAAGAGGTGTAAGCCACGTTTTCATACCAGCTCATTAATCCAAATGATTAATCGTTTATCAACTTGACAATTGGCTTACTGCATGGCCGGCTAATCCTAATAGTCATCCCTATTTTAATCATGTTACGTAGAGGTATGCAGGGTAATAAAATCGCACTCCAATGTTAACAATGCTTTGATAAAATAGCTAGATTAATATCTATGCTATGTATGTACAAGACTAAGTTTTAAACCCTTCAAACATTCTATCAACACATATCTAATCATTTAATTAAATGATAAACTATCATAAGTGAAAATTTCCTATACAAACATCATTTATCCGTTAACTATGATATTTACAAAATGTCGTAGTATGGTATTACATATGATATAAAATTTAAAAGTCACTCTTAGTTTCATGGCTTAGGACCAATAATACCCTACTCAACATAAAATTTGTTTTATTGATCTTCTCTTGGCACATTATTTCAAATTCCTTAAGCCACATAAATTTCTCGTACTTATTTTGATAAGCTCATGAAAATTTATGAAACTACTGTCAGTTGTTTTAAAGGCCAAGTTTATAAGCAAGTTTCTTTGAGCTCCAGAATCATTATAATTTTCCTTAGATTGAGAGTACCTTCAGAATCAATGATTCTGAAGGTGCTCTTTCATAATTTTGAATTGATAGATCACATAAAAGCTGATCTCTCTTCATTTTTTTTTTAAGAAATGAAGAGGTTGTTGCTGGCTGCCAACAAATGGTGACAACCGGGGTGAACCAGTTATCTCTGCTTATACAAGATAATCAAAATGAAATCTTAAAATCTGTTAAAAATAATCAAAAATCCTTTATCCATATTAAACGATTATTTACTCATATTCATAAGTATAACTCAGAAATATTCCATCTTTTAAAACAAAAAATTGATTAAGGATAAACTTACAAATATCTTAGCCGAAGCAAGTACTTTTTAGTAAAGATGACCTATACCATCAGCATAGAGTATTGTTCCACTAAAAACTTTCTTGAATCTGTTCCAAAGCATAATCATTTTCTTTTTTCTTGCTTTTGCTTTTGGTTTTCTTTTTTAAAACAATAATTTTGTCTGAAAATTACTATCTGGGTTTGGTATCCCAATGTGATAGTATCATTCACGAGAGTTTTCTAAAATAAACAAGCCGGCTCGTGATGCGACCTCCTGTCTTTCAATTTTTAAAATCAAAAGCCATCACCCTGGTGATCAGAAATGAAGTTATTCTAGACAATACTGATGATCATGATTAGGCCGGCTCATTACTGAGACCTCCTATTCTTCAGACAAAAGTTACGTTTTTATTGCAATTTTCATTTTTAATTTTTTTATAAAATGAGAGATCATTACCCAGCGTGGTAACCAAACGGCAATGTCAGTCATTAATATCACCAGAAAATGAATCAGCTGGCTCGTGATGAGACCCCTTATCTTTTGATTTCAAAACCAAAAGCCATTACTAGTTTCCTAATAATGTCATACTAGTGATATTTGTGATTCTGATCGGACCGGCTCATTACTGAGACCTTCCGTCTCTCACTTTAGCTTTTAATTAACTGGAACAGATGCTAGACAGTTCTCAAATGATAAAAAATTTCTAAGACTGATGATAGAGATCTGTAAAGGTTTTTCAAAAGTACAAGCTTCGAAAAAGTTATTTAATAAGCTATCCCCATTTAAGGAAATAACAAGATGAAGAAAAATCTAAAAAACACTTATAAATAGAAACAACAAGGTGTTTTACGGATCCAAGAAATTTTGATCATCATGAATAAATTTTTAAAAGATTTCAGTTTAAGATCATACTTCTTCAGGCTGATGAGTAAACTGATCTTATTTATTTACATTAATTATAGCTGCTAGTTACATATTACTAAATGACTGGTTATATACACAAACTAACATATCTGACTTTGGCAGAAAATTGATTAATTTACCAGTCTGCTAGCTTATATATAGAAAGACAAATTTTATTTACAAACAGTAAGTAGGTATGTACAGTTTTAGACAGAAAAATATCAACAAAAATATTTTTTAAGAATCAATCCATTCATAGGGAATGTCTCGGACTATCCTTCAAGTGTTTGCAATCGAAAGGTACTTGGACCTATTTTTTCAGAAATAACAAAAGGACCTAACCACAGTTTCTGAAATTTTGTATGATCTCCCTTATCTTCATGAGCTTTATCCCATTTTAAGACCAGATATCCTATCTGAAATTCTCGATCAGAACTGAAAGATTGGTCAAACCATGACTTTACAATCTGTTGATGTTTGTTAAAATGTTGTTTAGACTTTTCGCTGTCTTCTTCTAATTTTAACAATGTATTAATTCTTTTTTCCATTGCTGGGCACTCTTCTTCCTAGACAGACTGAGCTAACTGTAACGAAGGTAAGAACAAATTTGGCGGAAGGATAGCTTCAGTTCCGTATACTAAGAAAAATGGTGAGTTACCTATCGCAGCTTTAGGAGTTACTCTGTCTGCCCAAAGAGCATTGACCAATTCTGTATGCCAGTTCCGATGGTGAAATGAAACAGTTCTTTTAAGAATTTTTAATAAATTTTTATTTGTTGATTCAGTTAAGCCATTCCTGTGAGGATGGTAATTAGATGAATATTTGACTCTTATTCCCTTCTCTAAATCAAACTGAGTTAACTCAATTGATGAGAAGTATGATGCATTATCGAAAACGACAGAATCAGGAATACCAAATCTTGTTATGATAAAGAATTCCAAAAATAGTATAACCTGATTGGTATTCACAACTTTTAATGGTGCAGCTTCAGCCCAACGGGTGAAATAATTAGTTGCAGTTATTATATATTTGTGTTGCATTGATGAGGGAGGGTTTATTGGACCTACTATATCGATACCCCATTGCTGAAAAGGTCTTTCAGCTGAAACAGGTTGTAAACGGAAAGAAGCTTTTTTCATCCTTCCTGCAGCAAGTTGACACTCTTGGCATTTTCTAACAAAGGTATATGAATCATGAAACAAGGTAGGCCAATAATAACTAGCCCTGAGAATTTTGTGAGCAGTGGTCTCTCCACCAAAATGACCTCCCGCTGGTCCAGAATGTAATTCTTTCAGAATTATTTCTGTTTCATCTTTATCTAAACATCGAAGGTAAACTCCATCTGAATTTCTCCTAAAGAGGATATTATCGATTAATAAGTATGGAGCAGACTTCAATCTAGGTGCTCTTTTCTTTTTGGGTTCTAAATAATCAGGGGAAATCCCTGTTTCCAAAAGTAACCGTATGTCCGTATACCAGGAATATTGAGGTGGTGGATAGAAATAAATTTCCCTGGTAAGTAAAGCTTCATCAATGACAGTTTCAGTTTTATCATTCGGCAAGTAAGCAGCTTCAGCAGCTAATTTACATAATCCTTGACCTTTGATTATCGTTGAAGGTTTGATTTCTAGGTCATATTCTTGAAGAGTTGTCATCCAAGGTGCCCTCTTTTCTCCTAAATCTTTCTGCACCAACAAATTTCTGACTGAAGAATAAGGGACAATTATTTTCGTTTTAGATTTTAGCAAGTAAGGACGAAAATGTTTTACAGCTTTAAAAACGACAAAGGTTTGTTTATTAACTTCATGATAATTGAGCTCAGCACCTTTGAAATTTGAACTCATGAAAGAAATTGGGACTTCATTATTTTGCTGATTTAATTGGGTTAAAACTGCTGCATATGAAATATCAGAAGCAAAGGTGTACAATATGAAATCCTTATTAAAATCAGGACTTAGAAGACTAGGAGCTTATGAAATGGCTTCTAAAATTTTCTGAAATGATTCCTTTTCAGTTTGTCCCCAATTAAACACAGCATCTTTTTTAATCATTTTCTGCAAAGGACGAATGATTTCGGAAAAACTAGGAATGAATCTCCTAACAAAATTAATTTTTCCTAACAATGACTGCATTCCTTTCTTGCTGGAAGGGAAGGTAATCTTTGAAATAGCTTGTGTTCTTTCAGGATCAATCATGATTCCGTGTTTCAAAACTACACATCTTAATAAGATACCTTCTGAAACAACAAATATTGTTTTTTTAGGATTTAAAGATATTCCAAATTTTCTACATCGTTCAAATACTTTTCTCAGATGGTTAAGATGATCAGGACGATGTTTAGAGTACACAGTAACATCGTCCAAATAGACGACGACTGAATGACTGGTTAAGCCTCTAAAAGCAATATCCATTGCTCGTTGAAAAGTTGCTCCCGCATTGATTAACCCAAAGGGCATCTTGCGGTAGGTGTACGTTCCCCATGGAGTTCTAAAAGCTGTTTTCAATTGATCATCTGGAGAAACCAATATTTGATTGTACCTTGAGAAACCGTCCAGGAGAGATAGTATCTCAGATCCAGACACCTTCTGAAGAATTTGTTCCATGGGAGGAACTGGGTAATTATCCTTTTCAGAAGCTTTATTCAAATTTCTAAAATCCACACATAATCTAATATCCCCGTTTTTCTTCCTAACTGGAACTAAGTTTGCTACCCATTGAGTGTGTCTGATAGGGAAAATGATCTTGGCAGCTAACAATTTATTTAGTTCCTTTTTGATTGTTGGTTCTAATGATGGGTGATATTTTATTAACTTCTGCTGAAAGGGTTTTGATTCTTGTTTAATTGGAATTATATGTTGCATGACTTGAGTATTAAATGTTTTTAGGTCATCATATGTCCATGCGAATATATCTTTAAACTCCTTAAACAATTTTATAAAAGCTGTTTTTTCCATAGGATTACAATCTATTCCTAAATTTATAGTTTGAGGATTTGATTCTGTTCCCAAATTGATGGTTTCATATCTCATTCGAGAGCTGTTTGTTTTACAATTAGGGACAGCCTTAAACTTATCCTGCAAATCAAAAAACTTTTCTAATCTTAATACTGAATTGGGAACTGGTTTTACCTGTTCGAAAGCTTTTTCAACTGAACAGAAATCATTTATTATCGAAAAATCCCGCAGATTGTCGTAATGAGTAACTTCATCTATTGCTGAATATTTAAAGATATCCTCGTTTGTTAGAAAATTCAGTACCTGCGTATCATTGTCAAACACACGCCAATTAAAAATATTATCAGGTATGGAGGGCCTAAAAATCAATTCAACAGAAAAGAAATCTGGTGTAAGATTTTCTGAAGGAATTAACTTGGATGCTACATTTTCCAACAAATCTACTTCTTGATTTTGACTTCTAGGAACAGAATTTATGTTAAATGCATCAAAATGTGTGATAAGATTCCATACCTCTTTCTGATAGCTCTGTAAATGTTCAGATAAACAGTGAATGGAATTACGAACCTGTCTAACAATGATCTCAGAATCGCCATAAACAACTATCTCTTTGATGCCCAAATCAATTGCCCTTTTCAAACCTTGTATTAAAGCTTCATATTCGACTGTATTATTTGTACAACTAAATTCCATTCTACAAGCTATACAGGTCTTATTACCTTGAGGATCTACCAGTAAGCAACCAGCTCCTGCTCCTTCTTTAGATTTTGCACCATCGAAATATAAAGTCTAGATAGAACTATGTACAATCACCTTACTTTCTATGATATTTACAATATTTACATCACTAATGGTTTCTTTAAGTGAACAGTTAGGAGAAACAGATGTTACATTACAAATTTCAGATTGTTGATTATTTTCAGAAAGAGTAGAATTTTCAGCCTTGAAATTACCAAATCCTAATTCATACATGTAATTTCCCATGATAGAATCAGAAAATAAAACAGGTTCACTGGGATCATGCAGTTCTGTAACAGTATGTTTCATATACCATTCTCTATTTATTTTAATTTGATTTGACTTTTCGTTCTTAGGTAACCACAATGTTGACCAATCAGTGGCAAAGAAACCATTCAATTGTGGAGACCAATCCCTACTTAAGAATAGTCCATATGCATCTGGAATATCAGCAACAACAATGTCTATGATTTGATAAACCGAAGGATTACAAGCGATCCTAACTAAGACATCTTTCATCTCTCCAACAACCTTTACATTTGTCCTATCTAATTGAGTTATCTGCGAATTAGATGGAACAAATTTTCCATTCAATTTCTTACATACCGATAAAGGCATAACATTAGAGGATGCTCCTGAATCTACCATGCAGTTGTGAACATTCCTATTGAAAATTTCAAAGGTAAGTAAGAATGGAGGTGTTGTTGATTGGGAATTCTTACCTATCAAGGAAGCTTTATCAGCTGCTGCTTTTCCTTTTTCAGTTGCTGTTGTATCATTGTTAGAACTATTTGCAGCAACATTTTGTCTTGCATTAGGAACAATTGAACTTACTGCAGGATTTATAATATGGCTATTAGGCATTGGGTAGATTTGAAGAAGATTGTACATACTGATGTTTGCATGTGTCTTCTTTAAATCTTCGATTATATCATATTGTAAATCCAATTTTGGAGCATTTTGAATGGTTTGAGTACCCTTAGTAGGCTGAGTTTGCTTGCCAGATTGAGTTTGTTTGTTTGGTTGTGAGTTATTATTATCAGAATTCGTAGTAGAGCTTGAAGCACCAGGAGTGTTTGCAAATTCTTTACTACGAGTATTATATGCATGTTGTCCTGAAGGTGGATTTCTATTCTCATGTTCTTTTACAAAACTATCCCAGAAATGACTGTTAACTTGTTGAGGTTCTTCTGATTCTTCTTCTTCTTCATTTTCGTTCATCTCTTGACTAGGAGTTTCAGACAAAGATAGAACAGCGCGAATTGTATTAAAGATTTCTTCATTAGCAGCTATGTCAGGGGGTGTATTCTTATTATTTGTGTTCGGGTTTTGTCTAAACTGATTTCTGAAGTAACCCCTAGAGGGAGAAGCTTCAGAATTAGTCTTTTTTAACCCTATAACTTCATTGGTTAATGTTCGAATAGCGTTTTGTAGATGTTCTACATCGAATGCGTTATCTTTATATGCACTAGGTTTTTCTATTTTCCTTCGGGGAAAAGAATTAGATTTCCCACTTCTATCTGGTTCATAAGACATGAAATCCTTTTCTACTTTAATGGCTTCCTCAAATGTTTCTATTAGTGTTGTTTTTCCAGCTCTTTTCACAAACATTCTGGAATTCCTAGGCAAGGCTGATGTATAATTTTCAATAATTATATCTTCCGGAAGTTGAGAAGCAATTGGAATTTTGTTTTTTAATGTTAAGAACCTTTGATTGAAATCTTTAATTCTTTCTTTAGGCTCCATTTTAATTCTAGATAACTCTAGGGCTAAAAGAGCAGGTGTTTTAGCTTCCCCGAATTTATCTAGAAAAGATTTATTAAATTCCTCCCAATTTGTAATAGATCCTTGTACTAATGAAAAATACCAGGTAGAAGCTCTTCCTTCAAAGGTTAGAGGAAATAATCGACAAACTACATCTTCATGCTGAAGGTTCAAAGTTTGAACAGCCAACATAAATTTGTCAATATGCACCTCTACAGGTTCTTTGTCATCTGGGTTAAACTTAGGAAGAATTTTATCTGAGTGTTTTGGCAAAGGATGTTGTACCCCAGGAACTACTACAACAGCTTCCCTTAGCCAAGGGAGCTGTGGATTAGGTGGATTAGGTGGAGGATTACCTCCTCCTCCTACATTTCCTGCCATTGGACTTCCTTGAGAACTATAAGAACTTCCTGAATTGGAAGGTCTTGGACTATCAGGTGGTGACTCAGGGGGCGAAGGTGGCTGATCAGAACCACTTCCTGTGATTAGCCTCCTAGCAGTATTAGTTTGTGTAATCTGCCTCTGATGTCTTTCAAGCTGGTGTTGACGAGTACTATCAGTTATCTCCAAATCTTGCGTAACTACGGTCAATTGTGGATTGTGTCGCTGTTGTCTGGGAATACCATAATCTATTGGAGAAATACCTAACTAATTGGCATAAGCTCTAGTGAGGATATGTTTGGATTCTTCTAGAGTTTGAGCACTTTGTGCGGGAGTAAAGGGAGAAGTGACAGGATCACGTTCAAGGATATTCCTAAAAGTTTCGATAAAAGGGGATCTACTGACTTCTGAAGGTTGTTGGCTGGTTGGAAATGTTTCATTTGTTTCACCTGCCATTACTCATTGACAGGCCCTCCTTATAGCGCCATTTGTTGGCCCGATTTTATGAATCTAGGCCAATAAGGAGGTTTTGTCCACACAATCAGCTTAAAGCAGCGTCCGGTATGTTTGAATTAACAAAACCTCGCAGGTTATGGTCCCGCTACCAGCTAGTTTGTCTCTTAAGGAAAATTTAAAACCAGCAAAATCTAACCTATTCTAATGTTTATCTTACCTAAATATCTAAAATATCCTAAGGTTGTTTTCTTAAGGAAAGACTTTCGATTTTGGGGAAGTTTTCTGAATATGAAAACTTATGTAAAGTATGCAGAATGATTTAACAATTGCTAATTAAAAATAAAATTTAAAATTAATTAATCTATCTATTCTATTTAACCCTATCTCAGCTGAGAGAAAATTTAAGATTATATTAACTATTAATCAACAAATATGAATAGAAAGACTGAAATATAATTTAAACAAACCATTTAAATCATAACTAAAAGTCACTCTGCTATATGATAACAGAACTGAAATTTAACCTGCAAATACACGGTCAATTTCAACTGTCTGAAATTGATTAATAATTAATTATCAAGATAGTTATTTGAATTTGAGATAATGCCTATTTAAAATTCACTGTCAACATACAAATGAGATTTTAAATAAACAGAAAAGGATATCATTAAAACTTATGTTTATAGTAAACATACTAATAAACAAAATCATAATGAAATATTTATTCAAAACACTAGCTTGAGCTGATAAAGTGAAAAGAGATAATTAAACATCAATGTGTCACAGCACACAGATTTAATATATAAACAGAAGATAACAAGCTGAAATATATATATATATATATATATATATATATATATATAATCCAAAAAAACAAAATACCACTCACAGTATCTGTTTGCAGATGTCCAGTAGCATTCACATCAAAGCTTCAACTTTAAGTATGATATAGTACCGGTAATAAAATATATTTCAAATGAGTTTTCTTCACACACTCTATCCTCTCGAGTTCATCAAAACTCTTCCCTTATATACTACTAAGATTCAGTTTTTTCTATAAATGTTGCATGCAACATTATAGGGATTATTTAACCAAAAAGGGCATCTAATTACACCTATTACTATAAACAGAAATCGACTGGCATGAGTCAAGGCATCTCAGAAAGTTCTTGACCATTGATAAAACTCCAGCTTGTAACCAAACAACCACATCTCCATGCCATCGTATAACCACGTCCTGTATTTCTGGAAAAGGGTGGTGATAAAACTTCCTGCATTGAATTCAAACAAAGCATCTTATTAAAATCAATTTAATATATAGATAATAGAAATAACCTGAAATTTTAAATGCATGCCTGTTAAATCTCCGATTTTACAGGCATGCAAAAATCACAAGGACCATTACCTGTTTTGCTGCGACATAGGAAATAAGAAAACCATCAAGTTTCATTATGAAGAGCGACTACTCTTCTAGCTTCTGCTAGTTTAGCCTTCAACCTGATAATTTTAATATTTTGCTTTTCAATTCGTTCTAGTAGCAGCTGATTTGAACTTATGATTGATTTCTTGGATTTTTTGTATTGATTCTTCTTAATGCTCACCTTTTTCCACCTATCAATCCACTCCAGCAACTCTTTTCTAAAAGTTTTGTTCTCTTCTTCTAACAGTGCTGTGCTGGATAGACACTGTTTGAGTTTTCCTTTAAACTCTGTGATTTTTTATTGGTAAACATTACCTAATACCTGTTGCAGAGTTTCATCTTCTTTATTTACCTGAGGAGAATGAGGACTGTCACAATGTTGATTGTATAATGGTTCAGGATCTGCAACATTTGTGTTTGTTTTTGGTTGGTTGTCCTCGACCTCATCTGATTGTGCATCACTTCCCTGAGCGATAGCAGAATTACCTACATCCATTGTATTAGGGACAGAAAATAGGATATCATCCTCAATATCTACAACTGCAGGTTTAGTAGCTGCAGATTTAGAAGTTTGTTGATCAACCTTATAACCTGAAATCGAATGGATACCATGCATACTCCTTGTAACTCTTCGTGAAAACGATAGGTTTTCAAAACCAAGACCTTCCTTGTCATAACAAATCTGAGCGAAATGATCTAATTTATGCATAGATTCTTTGTTGCATTCATTAGGTTTATTCGCTTCATCATTATTATCATTTTCACCTTTGGCTAATCCTTCTTTTATGTTTGCAGGGTTGCTATCATTCTCACCAGGTAAGGGTTTATCCAAGATTTCCCTAGAATTGCAAGGAACTGAATCCCTGTGTCATTCTCATTAATCTCATTGTTTATGGGCATGTTTACGACCTCGGATTCCTTGACCTCTGAACTATTAACTCCAGGATTTATGACCTTTAGTTTCCTACGAGTTCGTGGGGATGGATTAGGCCAATACTGCGTCGGCCCCAATTGACAGTCAAATAGAAGCTTATCCCAAGACACACCCTTGGCAGATAATTGGAATTGCAATAATATTTTTATCAACCCATGGTGACAAAGACTACTGTCAGGGTTATTGAAATTCCTAACAGACTGCGACATTTTCTTAAGACTTTGCCATAGATAGAAGGGCAAATTAAGCTTGCAACCCTTTACTGCTAACAGTAACCATAAATGATATAAGTGTAAATGGGAGTATCGTCCACAATAGGACACGTACCTTACTAAGATTTCATAGTAAATTCTCCATTCGGGCTTCAGAAATTTCACAGGGACGCCTATCTTCAGCTTCGTATTATCCGGTAATGGCATTAACAGAGCCAAGCATTTCTTCTTATTGACCATAGTGCCCTTAAACCAACGTTCTCCAACCTATGGGATTTTAGTGGCTTCAGCAATCTTATGTTCATTGATAACAAACTCGAAACCCCCAATTTGCACCCTGTCATATTCAAAATTCATGGCGAACGTCTTAGTAATCTCCACATGGTGACCATAAAAAATCCTAAAGAAATTTTCCCATCCCATTTTCTCAAATTTCTTGGCAAATTCCTGGTTAGCTTCTATAAGTTCAGACCCCGAAATCTCAAACCGATTCAAAGGAGACATGGTTTCTTCTGCACTCTCCTGTCTTCGACCTGAAACAAATGGAGAAGTGAACACAGAAGGGATAGGTATCCATACATACGACATGATGGGTTATTTTTGCATGCTTCAAATCTAATCGATGATACAATCTCTGAACCTACCATTTGAGCGGGATTTTAAGTAGTGATAAGTGTTACAACTTCACATTATACCATGATTCATGCCAGTTTATCTACGCTTAACCATGACTGTTAGTAATAACCACTAACTTGGCAAACCATAGATACGGTGACTGATAGAATCATCATTTCAACCATTGATTATTGACAGTGGTTCATAATTAATAGGTACAACGAAGTAAGTCGAAATGACCATCAGCATTTAACACTGTCAATACGATATTTCCATATGCATACAACTGTCGATTCTGTTAAGAGGTGTAAGCCACGTTTTCATACCAGCTCATTAATCCAAATGATTAATCGTTTATCAACTTGACAATTGGCTTACTGCATGGCCAACTAATCCTAACAGTCATCCCTATTTTAATCATGTTACGTAGTGGTATGCAGGGTAATAAAATTGCACTCCAATGTTAACAATGCTTTGATAAAATAGCTAGATTAATATCTATGCTATGTATGTACAGGACTAAGTTTTAAACCCTTCAAACATTATATCAACACATATCTAATCATTAAATTAAATGATAAACTATCATAAGTGAAAATTTCCTATACAAACATCATTTATCCGTTAACTATAATATTTACAAAATTTCGTAGTATGGTATTACATATGATATAAAATTTGAAAGTCACTCTTAGTTTCATGGCTTTGGACCAATAATACCCTACTCAACATAAAATGTGTTCTATTGATTTTCTCTTGGCACATTATTTCAAATTCCTTAAGCCACATAAATTTCTTGTACTGATTTTGATAAGCTCATGAAAATTTATGAAACTACTGTCAGTTGTTTTAAAGGCCAAGTTTATAAGCAAGTTTCTTTGAGCTCCAGAATCATTATCATTTTCCTTAGATTGAGAGTACCTTCAGAATCAATGATTCTGAAGGTGCTCTTTCATAATTTTGAATTGATAAATCACATAAAAGCTGATCTCTCTTCATTTTTTTTTTAAGAAATGAAGAGGTTGTTGCTGGCTGCCAACAATACCTTGTGTACCATAAGGCACCCTAGATATTATTCAAATGTGCACACACCTAGACACTCCAATTCCTGCGAGGTTGTACACTACAAGACCAAGCAGTGCTTGAAAAAAATTGGTGACCTATTAGTCAAGGTCACTCTCTTTGTATAATCAAGTAAATTTTTTCCTTAACTTTGCACACTTTTCCATGTACTGAGATCATAGGTTTTGAAACTCTAGGTTAATAGGACCACATCAAACAGCTTGATTCTATCAGCAATGTAATAATTGCACATAAGACCCAAATTCCAAGTATGCCTCTGACACAAATTTTTCTTGTTTGTTCTTTATTTTAAAATGATGAATTGTATATCGATTCACTAAAAGATTACACATTGTGCAACAAGGAGAAACTTCATCCATTACAGATTCAAACAGTTCATAGCATCAGCATCTAATAATGACATGTATATCCACTATTATCTCTTTTGATTTTGCTCAAAATACCACTTCATCATCCAGACAGGGTACTGAACCAGTCAACACCAGGCAGATGACTTCATCAATGATTGACTACATTAACACGGCTACACAAACAAATAAATTCAAAGAACACATGGCAACACAAACACAGTTGTGTGTCTCCAGGGATTTTGAACCTGATCTCCCCTAGGTCAGAACCGGCGATTAACAATTGAACAACAACCCAGGTGACATATATCCCCTAGTATCTAAGAAAATGTTGGACAAATTTCTTTTATCTTTCGTGTTTCTTCTACAGAATCCATCATTTCAAGACCAAAGAATTTCCAGTCCACTGCAGAGTCCCCAAGTCAACTGATGGATTTGACCTCTATGAGACCCGTAGGCATCTTGTGAGGTACATTAATATGATACTCAGTTTGCAATTCTACCTTTCTCTTTCTCTTTGGTCCATGTTAAAGTTACATTAGAATATCATTATTGATAAAAATCCAATACATAATAATGATGAAGATATCCAAATACAAAACAGAACACATGATTAACCAGAGTCAAGTCAGTTGAAGGATAGACCACCAGTTATACGCTCAAAAGATTACAACTACAGGTCATCCCTTGACCATCGTATGAATGTACCCTGAAGATATGCTATGAATAGAAAATATCATAACCATGTTGGGATCGGATGTAGCTTTCATTCTTTGTGGCATGTTATCACTTGAAACAGGAAGGTTTTGAATGATAACTTGGGACAAGTGTATTACTGCAACCTACACTTTCCTCTCACTTTTCAGTGCTTTTCTGACCTCAGTGGGGTGTCCCTATAAAAACTTAGAATTCAAAATTTAAAGATGGTGATTAAATCTAAAATGATTAGTGCCAGCTATCTGAGCAATGTATTCAAATGAAGACGAGTTAAAGTGATGATGAAGTAATTGAATTGGGCATCCTGATTTAGAAGAATCCCAAAAGAGTAGGCACATCAATCTTCATACCAAAGCTGGGTAGATGAATCCCAACATCAGGAGAAACCCTCTACAAAATCCTATCCTGCTCCTATAATAAAGTCAAGTAAAAGGGAAGCCTGAAAACAAAACCAATTCAAAGCTGCACATCTAGCATTGTCTGATCAGTGGAATAACTCAGTTTTAACTTTTACCTCTAATCAACAAACCTCTGGGGACTCCAATCATAACTTCAGTTCATAAATATTCCATACAAAGCAAAGATACATCCACTATAGCATATGGGATAGGTTAAGCCAATCAAGCATAAGAATTGCAGAATTAACAATCCTGAATCAATACACATATAAGAGAGAGAGAGAGAGAACAATGACGGCATGGCTGTTCATCTAATATCATCAAATAACACCAAAGAATGTTACAGTACATAGCAGATCAAACCTCAAGAATACAACCTTTGTCCAACCTTTGATATTGCATTAAATATATTTATTCTCCCTCAAATCGGCACCCTCCAGGTGTGCCTGGAATAGAATGCAACTCCCTTACAAATGCACCCTCATACACACCAAGAATAGCTGTGTTAGCTCCTTGAAGGTTGGTGTCCTTACTACCATAACTAAATGCATGGAACAGTTTGAAAAGAGCAGCAAGGAGTGTGCCCTCATCTGCTGGTCTGCATACTGAAACATATCTTAAAATACCAGTTAAGGCAGTGCTCATGCTGTTGGTAAAACAATTCTTTAAAATCCATGCCCTCCTGCTGCCATAAATGAATATATAAACAGATCCAAAATAGCATTTTATGAATGCACCTTCATGGTGGCAGAAATAAATGTTTAGACTCTAGAGCAAAGAATAACCCTCAATTGGGTTGACCCTTGATAAGAATTGAGAGATCATGGGCTAAGAATAGCCTGTATATGGGGCACCCTCCACCTGTAATGAATCAATACATGCTGCCAAGAATAGGCTCAAATAAAGTGCATTATCTGCCATGTCATACTCAAAATTATATACACAACGTAGGCTTGAACATAAGAGCATGCACTGATCCACCATTTTTATCACCTAAGCAAAGCATGGAAAGCCTTCTGAAATAAGGCACACTAGAGGGCTCGAAATATCACCAAAAATGTATTAAAAGGGTTCTTTCAATGTTGGTAAGTTGGTAACTGTTCCATCATCACAAGAATCTCTATCCGTTCTTCCATTTCATAAATAGGTTCAGTGGCTACTTCACTAGAATCACCAACTTCAAGCTTGCAGAGAGGAAAAGATGCAATTTTTCAGCCATTTTCCAACACACCCTACATGGAAATGGTACAAACAAAGAAGATCCCTATCCCTACTTTATCTCTATTTTTAAAATATTTTCAAATTGGGTATATTTATAACAGGGGTATATATTTAGCAGAGCAAGGTGCTGTCGTGCCTGTCGTGCAAGTCTATGTGAGATATTATTGGCCTGGACCTTTTCAGAATGTTGGAGTAATAAGTACTTGTGTAGAGATCCCTGTGTGCTCTTGTTTTGTGCACTGTATTTGACTATATGACACTAAATGCACCAAATGCACTAGTTAGTTTGACTGTACCATGCTTACATTCACTGACTTGTAGTACATCCATACATCAATCAATTGCAGTACCTTTCAAATGTGCAGAAGCAGCCTTAAGCCATACACTAACACCCTCATACTGCAGCAGCACCTTCACCAAGACAGAAGACACCTTCAAACACAATAGTAGCAGCCTCAAGGAGGCTGAGAGAGGCAAAGTCACCTTCCAAGGATACACTTCACAGTTTAGAACTCTAGACATCAACAGGTAGACACCAGCAAGTATACTAACCACTAAACAGACCTTAGAAGTCACATATCAGAACTCAAAAAAGTCATGGCAGCCCTAGAAGTCCTAACAATGGTCGCGACCCAGCCTAACAGGCTGTCAATAGGTCATGGCCCAGCCCTGGGCAAGCCAAAGCAGGAAGAGCTGTTGGGGAAGCTAGGAGCTAGCTTTAAGCTTATAGAGTCTGTACTTGGAACTCTGACAAAGTTTAGAGGAATTGTGAGCAAAGAAAACACAGGGAACCTATAGCAGTCCTGGGCACACCTACATGGATTATGGGCACTTTTCAACCCCAAAACAGTCTCATACAACTATGAAGAAGCAAAAAGCCAAAAAAATTGAGCATGTAACAACCTCTAATAATCAATCTTGTGTGTGAACAGCAGTAGGAGAAGTGTGTGAGCTTGTTATGAGGCGTGCCTTATCCATCACCTAACCCCACCAACATTCTACCAACAAAAAGAACATATGGATCTGGAGAAGCAGTCCTAGGCATACCTAATCCTTCAAAATGCAACCTGCAGCATTATATCAACATTCCTCAGCATTATTTAGTGAAAGCTAGGA
>LPNX010192535.1:83367-105040 GCA_001517045.1 Pseudotsuga menziesii | reverse complement strand
ATAATCAATCTTGTGTGTGAACAGCAGTAGGAGAAGTGTGTGAACTTGTTATGAGGCGTGCCTTATCCATCGAACTTGAAGAACACCTAGTAAATCAAGTTGTGAAGGTAGAGGATGGGAGGTTTGCTTATACTGATGATGCTCTTGTTCTTGTAGCTCACATTCTTATTATAAGGACATCCACAGGGTCCAGTTTGGGAGATGACTCCTTAAGACTCAAAATATGCAAAGGCTACGTTGGTTTTATTGTTGAGAAAGTGAAAGCTACATATTCAGGGTGCTTAAATATCCAAGAAGTTTGTGCAAGTCTTCCATCCCTATTTCATTTGGAAGTTCTTCTCATGGCTTTTCATTCTTCAAATGCATTTGAAAAAATCAAAATGGCAGAGAATATTTTTTCTACCCTCAGCAATGTAAGTTGTCCTCCAGCGGAACTTAACAGCACACAATTGGTTTGCTGGTCTTTGCTAACAGCACACAATATTCATACCAATCTAATCAATCAAGCCAAAAAGTAGTTTAACAACCAGCTCATCAATTATTTCATCAAGTTGTCTATGATTTTTTGCTTATAATGGTAGGCTGGAAAAATATTCAACAGAACAGTGCAACTGAAGAATATCTGCTAATACAGTTGAGAAGTTTTAAAGTTAGTAACAAACATGAGACTAGATGTAATCCTTTTATATATGGTCCCAAACCTACAATAAATGATTATGAAAAATGAACATGTTCATTGATGTTATCCGTTAGAAAGGTGTTTCCCATAAACATGTCAAGCCTTAGGCTGCAGTATAGTATGTGCATTTATATTTTAGAGGATAACAAAAAGCCAAAAATTATGGTGACTATAGTCAGTCCGATATCATGAAGAGATTGCAAGACAAAAGTTACAATCATTGTTGATATACAATAAATCTATTGGCAAGGGCAAAGGTTTCCTAGGATCAATCCCCATAGGTGAAGAAAAGACCAAAAATACTTGCAAGAAAGCATGAACAAAAACTCCTTACACATTAGGCAGGAGAAAACATTCTCAACAGATAAATCTAGGCCTTCTGCTCAGCCAGAGGACTCAGTTTTGCATAATAAAAGGACATCAACTCTGCTGATGCACTGATTAAACAGTCCTATGAGGTAAGAAAGGAATTAAGTTTATAGTCAGGTAGAAGTAACCATCACAAATTGGTTAATTTTAAGCATTTTATCAAAGCCATATCCTGAAACATTTAACAACTACTTGATCAAAAGGATTATGTGTTAATGTAGATGAAAGTAATCTTACCTGATAGTGTGTCAAAAGCCTTCCTGATTCAACATGTCCCGCAGCCAGTCTTAACCTTTTGTCTAAGTTTTCAAGAATACTGACCTGTTTCTCTTGACCATCAAAAGCATCATTGCTTCTGCTGACAGACAACTCACTGTAATCCTCATCCAAGAATAATTGACTCATGGTGAGCTTTGAGTTTGAAGGAATGGTGCTATGAGAGTTTTTAATCTGTAATCTTCCGTCTCAGAAAGCCCATATGAAAGAAGAGCTTGTACAGAATCTACAGTTGGACCTATTTTATCCACACACTCTGAAAGCACCCAACTTCTGTCATGAATATTTGATAAAAAAAATTGTACTGCCTCTTTTCCATAATCCGAATGCAGCCATTGTGATTCTATCACTTCATCCTCATTAAGGCCATGCTTACTTGCAAAATGATGTGCAGCCTCGTATTTTTGACCATCAATTAGGATCCTATACATCTCAGGCACTGACTGCTCCAACAAAGATAGCAGTTTCCATCCTGACCCTCTGTTTTTGAGTTCAAAAGAAGTAGAGTGAGAATTCTTGGCCCCATCTTGTACATTGTCAAAGATTACTTCGTGTAGTGACCGAAAAGAGTCTTCTGATTGATGAGGAAATATGCTCTCTAATACAAAAACCTGCCCTTGAGAACTAGGGTCTCTAGCAAGCAAGGGAGAGGAAAATCTGGGTATGTCCTCCAAAACATTCTTAGCACTAGGGATCTCGATCAAATTAACAATACCATTACTTTTTGCAACCATAAGTTTACCCTTAGACCACCATGCAACATCTATGATGCCATCTAGACTTACATTATTCCATCCTTCATCAGACATTTCCATACAGTTGTCATCACTGAGTGAAATTTCACAAACAAAGTGTGGGTTTCCTTCTAGGGTTAATATATGTAATTTTCCTGTTAGATCCAACATTGCAAGATGACTGGCATAAGATGAGATGACAACTTTTGGAGCAGAGAATGGCCCTGAATACTTTTTTGGAAAGTTGAGAACACCTTTAAGCTCTGAATTAGAACAGATTAATTCTATATCTGATGTATTTGTAAGGCGCCAGACGGAGAGAGAGGAGAAACCTGAATAACAATAAATAAATAAATGACTCATGAAGAATGTCAAGAAAAATGGGTATTTAAATATAGCAATATTAAAAAACAAAGCAGGTTTTTGACGAATATTGTTTGCATGTTAGTGTTCATGTAACAATAGATGAATAATACTGGTACCCAATCTTGGAATATGTACTCTGCTCTCGAGATTACAATAATTAAGAGAACAAATTCTGATAAATATGAGAAATAAGCAATAGACAACTATTAATATGAAAAAATGTATTCCCATCAAAGAACTCACCTGCCTTAGTAGGCCCGGCAACAACTAGCATAGAAGACTCCGTGTGGAAACAAGAACAAGATATACCCAACGGATGTTGTCTCCTTAGTTTGAACTGTTGGGTTGACTTGCTGTTCAAAGGATTAAGTGCACTATTTTTCTCATTGATTGCAATCCATTGGAAGCTGCAATCTGATGTAATAGCCATGATACTATACCTGGAAAGAGCCGTATTCTTTGAGTTAGCTGATTGTAAAACACAGAGATTTAAAAACCGAAAATAGAAAAACTAGAAACTCAGCTTCTGATTTCATGTTTTAAAATTTAGACTCTTTAATACTGTCTTCAAGAACCACCATCAAAGAAACAATAAAAGAGTTACACAAATACCTATCAGAGATCTTTGCACTCCTATCCTCCCAAACGAACAATCCAACAATTGTTCCTGCTGCTTGTAAATGACAATTTGAAATCTTCTCCAGCAAATCTTCATTTGATTTGAGAAAATATATAGTATTTGAATGTTTGCTGGTATGTGGTCTATCTTCTGAACGAATCGAGGGAGAAAAAAAAAAGAATCAAACCCCAATTCTAGAAAACCCCAATTCAACACTTGTACAATAAAACCTCTTTGCAATCGTTTCTGCTCAAGAATTGAATCAAGAAAGGAATCGAATGGAAGCTCACCCATTTTGCATAATCTCTGTGAGAATGCTGTCATCGACTTCTAGTAAGCTGAGATCCTGGTGCGCGCCAAAGAATCTACCATAATTTATTGAGATGGATGAATTGGGTTCCAACCCCAGCATCCCCTCCGCTCCTCCTACAGCCATGCTAGTCCGTCCGACCTTGTTGGAAAATTAGGTTTATATTTCGACATGAATGAACAAGTCTACTTCACATTTTCCTTGATGGCTTAACTTCCTTGCATGGGCGGGTTTGCTTGGCCGCCTGTGATTTTGGCGCCAAGACATAATAGATTTTGAAGCACCCTTTTTGGGCTTATTATATCTTCTATCCAAAACAGTGTTCAGCAAGGCAAAAATTCTCGGGGGCATACAACTTTTTAGGTATTTTCAAGGTTTTGGGAAGCTTCGACTAAACCCTTGGGAGAAATGTACCTTCGGTACAACCTCGTGTGGACAAAACCTGGCTCGAAGTACCCCTCATTACTACTCCTTCATCTAATCAACAAAAGGCTTGGGTTGTGGTGCCTCAAACCTCTCCTATTCATCTTGGGGTGGTTACTTAGGTCTTGAAGAATAATGTTGTGAGATGTAAAACAAAGCATCGTCCTATGGTGAAGAGTATGGGAGGTGGTGTAGTTCTCATGGTGGGGCATGAAGACGAAGATAAAAGAGACAATGAAGAATTCATCTTCATGGGATTTGAACAATACAACCAAAAAAGGAAGAAAGAAAACCCACTATGATCTTGTGAATGTGCACTTTCAATGGTTGGAGAACCATTGAAAGTGCACATTCACAAGATCATTGTCTTCTTGGTTTGGTTACAATAGTGGGTGAAACCTACACAATGTAGTTTTCTAATTAACATCTTCCACCTATAGTCTAGGTCTTTTGTTGTCTTGACGAATGTAAAAAGGCCACAACATTGAAGGGATTATGTAGCTTGCTAGTTTTCAATTTATAACTTGGAAACGTGTTGGTGAAGGACACCCAAGACGAATGAAACAATTTGATAATCATTCTACAACAATAACACTATATAACTATTAATACATCATTGATAACCCATTAGAATATATATCACTAACTAGCATTCATTGACATACAAGAAAACTCATACATTTTCAAGATTAAAACTCATAAAATATTGCTAAAGTAACCATTGCAAGTATTCAATTAATAAATGGATAGAAAATTGGTTGTGCAAACTGTTAAGCTTAAAACTACCAATGTCCAAGGATTTTGTGAGGGGGAATGGCCATAAAAGATGAGTAAACTAGGCCAATTATGGGGCTTAACAATGATCACACATATAACCACAACCTAAAGGTGATCTATGGCTCCAAGAAAAACCATCATGGGAATTTAACCTTACTTATTGGCAAACAACTTCTCTCTTCACTAATGGATGCAACCCATTTGAACATGTTCACTAATTGGTACTTGTGGGTCCCTTCCCTTTATTGTACAAGAACATTTAAAACTTTTACCAAAAGACCATAAACATGTTATTTTGAAAGCCTTCGAGTTGCAATTATTCTTCAAAAAATGTTATGTCTAAGACCTTAAAGTTGCAAATTATTAGGCTTTGATGGATCCTTAACATGTACTTTCATGTATATAACACTAAAGGTCCAATCCCTAAATATTTAAATGCAAATATTGTGGCACTAATTTATAATTAAAAAATATTTGATTTATATATTTAAGTTTTAGTTTTCCATTTTAAATAATTAACCAATTAAGTGTATTTTTTTAAATGATTGATCAATTTATGCGCCGTTGCTTAAGCGACGCTTTCTAGGCTAGCCGTCGCTTAAGCAATGCTTATGAGCCTAGCCGTCGCTTAAGCGACGCTTATGACCACAATTTAAAAAAAAAATTAACTTTGTGATTTTTGGTAGGTTTAAAAGAAAAAATCCACGCGCCGTCGGAAGTAACCGTCGGATTTTGGATCGAAATGTAGTAGTGTTTTATATATAACATATTGGATGTTTTACTGCAATAGGGGGTTATTAGACCATCCACATTGGGTAATCTATCATTAGTGTAATGGATGAGTGTGATACATATAGGGTTCTACTTCAACCCTTGACATTTTGAACAACCACAAACTACTAGGGTGTCATAAAAGAGTTCTAACTCACGACAAATTACTGTTGATGCACTAGGATTACAGATTGAGTTGACATGTTACAATTTACAGGGTAAAGCGGTTTCCTATTTTTATATAAGAACTACTTGTGATATCTTGCTCCTAATAAGAGATTATGATGTTTTGAAACTGATGGAATGTATTGTGCATTTGAATTCGAACTTGAATTGAGATCCTGCAATAAAGAACGAAATGATATTCAAATTCACATGGATAAGTAACATAAATTGAAATAAATAGTTAAAATATAAATAAAACCTAAAATTACTGAGGATGGAAAGAGATAACTCGTCAAACTTTGAACATCATGGAATGATCTAGAATTTGAAGAATTGGTGATTTGATACTACAATTTGTTTTCCTTGTATTTGAGCCAAATCAACAATCAATAGACATCTCTACAACCTTAACTTTTTTTCAAGAACTATATTACAATCTGACTTCCAATATAGTTTGGAAACCATTTTGTAAGAATATTTAAGCAACATATAGATGTTATGAAATATTGTAATTGGTGTGGTTGAATACTAAAAGAAAATTTGAGATGAATATATAGTTTTAACTGGACTCACAAAACCAAAACATTTAAAACTTAAATCAGTGTGTTAAGTCAAACATACATTCACTGGTGTGCTCCAATAGAGGAAGCACACCAGTGATGAACAACATTAAATGTATTATGAAAGAACCTCCAAAAAACCCCCTCTGTAGAAATTATCTACTACATTTGGTAGCGAATATTTATACATGCATTTTACATAATTTTTCGTGACAATGTGTTTTATCAACGTAAGCACACCAATGCATCATATGCATATATGCACTGATGCATGATATTTTTTTAAAGTTTCAGGATCCTAGTGCTTAAAAAAATGATGCATTGTAAAAGAACCTCCGCAAAATCCCCCGCAGTATAAATTATCTGCTACATTTGGTAGCAAATATTTATACATGCATTTTTACACCAGTGTTTATTCTAATGCATTTTGTAAACAAAAGTGCACCGGGGTGTCATAAGTATATGTGCACCTAGAATTGGGATTTTTTAAAGTTGTGGGATGTCGATGCATTTTATATATTAACGCACCAGTGAAATGTGAACACATGCACACCGAAATGCCAAAAAAAACCGCACAAGCTATTTTTTTCCTAAACTGAAAAAAGGGAAACAATTTAAATTTCAAAAGCTAATTCTAAATTATGTTTAAAAGCTAAAAACCTAAACATTAATTCATTGTTTTACCAAAAATTTCAAGGGAGAGGTTTGGAAAAGAGACTTACATGGAAGGTGTTTGGAGCAACTGGATTATTTTGAGGATAAAAAATTATTAGGTATGGGGAATCAAATAAAACCATGCACAGTAAAAATTACTGTTGACCTTATTATGTTATTTAGAATTTTACTAGATTTAGAAAAAAAAATTCATACCCACCTTCAATGTTGCAACCCTTATTTTCTCGCTTCTTTCTTTTTGTTTTATGTGGCTACAAAATTTTAGATTAGGGTTTAAATCCCTCTATTGTTATACACAATTACAATTTCACATTTTTGGGTCTTTAGATTTGTTGAGCTTGTGAATATATATAGAAAGCATAGGGTGAGAAGGGGCCATTTTTTGGATTGAATATTTAACCATGTCGTACTGTAAAGTTTTTTTGTTTTATTTTTATTTTATTTTTTCTATAAAAAAATGAATTCGTCAAAATCGGTGTGTTTGTATTACAGGAGCACACCAATGTGTGTTTCTATAGAGAACATTAGTAATGACATGTGGCACGCAATGTTTTCTCATTTTTCATTTCTCGGTTCTCTATTATCAATGTGTTTATACAAATATAACACCGATAATGGCAGGAACACATCATTGTTTTCCATAACACAATAAATATTTTTTAATATTTCAAGGTGCACCTCTATTGTTGTAATGCACCGATGTGTTGCATTTGACAGGGCACACTGATCTCACTCTTGTTTTCTATTTTGAAGGTTTGTAATTTATTTGAATAATATATTGATAGCTTATGTATTTAATGTTCCAGGTTGTTTATTGATAGAAAATGCATGGTATGAGTTCAATGAACGACAACTTTAGTCAACATAATAGAAGCACATTCAGAATTACAAAGAAGGCATGTGGTTTTAATTAATTTTTGTATTTAAATTAAATTATTTAAATTATTTGTAATTTTAACTAATATGTATCCGGGTTAATTTGTGAGATGTAGATCCAAAAAATGAGGAAGATCGTTAAGATTCTTACCAATCTAAGTTTGGAAGAGTGTAAAATGATGATGGAAAGGTTGTAGAAGGATGAATCAGGAGAATAAAAAAGAAGTCAATATGTGATTATTTATTCAAATTTGAGCAATGATGTACTTAATAATATTCACTAGTAATATGTTTTATAAAATTAATCTATTTCGCATATGTTGAATGTTATGTAGGGAATGACAACAATAGAATTTAATGTCATCATAAGAAAACAAATTATGGAATATGCAAATGATAATCAATTGATCCTTAGCTCATCTTGAGTGCTTCCAGAAGTTAATAGAAGGGGATTTTTTTTTAATACTGAGGGATATAGTGGAAGAACGCACATATGCAGTTTTCACTTATAATGCATAAGCCAATCAAGTGATTCAAAATTTTTGGTCATATGTAAACTATAAGAGGTGTTCCTAGAAAAATGGTCAATGAGACCTATTAGACTTGCAATAGAAAAAACATACAACAATAAAAAAGAATAATTAAAAAAGTCATATTCCTAAACATGTTTTGGCTGAATATGTATCTATGACTGCTATAAAGTGTCAATCGTTCAATAATTTTAATTATGCTATCATATAAACAGAAAAATAGTTTAATGTACTAATTTTACATTCCCAGGAATATTATGAAAATCCCAAAGGAAGAACTAGGTGATATGTGAAATGTGCTAGTAGGGATGTCCAATAAAGTGTACATGGAGATAGTCAAGGAACTGGACATAATAGCATTGCAGGAGGAGTCATCTCAATAACAATGTGCTTCAATGTATGAAATCTATGATTTTTGGGATTATGTATATCTCATTAATTAATTCAACATTAAAAGTTATTTTTTAATTGTTTGTTACAGTAAAGAAAAGAAAATGAAACCCAATCAACAAACAAGACAGGATGCTAAGGGAAAAAGGGTTCAATAGCAAAGTTTGTGAGTATTTGTGATTTCCTTATAAGAAATTAAGATTTCTTAGTGGTTGTGATTTGTATATTTATTTATTTATTCACTAGAAATCCTTGGATATTTTCAAACATGTGTTAACATACAAATAGGAGCCATTAGAAGAATTGATTGACATTGGGTTAAACAACTTGGGTTGTGATTATATGTTGGTGTATCAAAAATTAATTGTGGGTTTTGTAAGTATCTATATTGTTTCACTTCTCTCATTTTATAATTAATAAAACAACAAATATCATTTATATTAAATCTATGATTTGTGACAGGGAATAAAACTTGCAGGAAACAAAGTATGGAGAGGATCCAATAGAAGACTTGTTGATAAAAGACATGTGATATGGTTTTGAAAGAATGTGTATCATTCATGACTCGGTTATTACTATGAAGATACGTTGCTTTTCCATTTACATTCATGTATACTATTTTATTTTATTTTTTCATTATTCCTTGTAATGTAGAATATACACTCAGTACACTTTATTTTTATGTTTGTGGATGGAAGCTCAAGAAAAAGAAAAAAGTGGATCCAATCAACAAAACATTCAATCAAATATCCCAATTTATGCAAGTGGTTCGAGCATTGATAACAGTTTTAGCGAAGAATGATGATCCATATTTAATTTTGCTGTTAATGCAAGATGTTGTATCTTGATGTATATTTTGAAATGATTTTCTATGAAAATTAAACATTTTGTATAATAATGTACTGGACATGTTGTCTGAATTGAAAAACAATGAGTTACCAATAAGTGTAACAGTTACATGCATGCTGACATTTTGATTATTGTTATTTCTATGTTGTCCTATTTTGTATGACAAAGACACTCTTATTGATATATAATAAAATATAGTTTTTTATTCTATTACATTCTTCAATGTTATCGTCAAATGTTACATGTGAAACGGTACATTGCTAATTAATGTATGGATGATTAAATATTACAATAGATGCTTGCATCTATGATATAAGAAATTAATCCAAACAAACACAATAATTAAAATTGAAATGAATAGTACTAAAAAAAAATCTTTCATTTTCAGATAAATAATGGAATTAAAAAAAAAAACATATATATATATATATATAGTTGAGTACAATGTTAGTAGCCACTATTCATAGAATCATATGCGGTACTTTTGATAATTGATGTCACTCTAGTGTGTCTACCTGAACACTTAGGGTGATTCCATGAAGGTGGGTAGCACTTTTTGGCCAAATTTGGCGATGAAAACCTGATTTTTTACTCATGTGCTAGATAGAATCCCTCGAAACACATATATTCCATGTGAATTTCGAATTGAAGTAAAAAAACAAAATGTAGAATATTATGTTGGATTCCCAATGATATTTAAAAAAATATTCCGATGTCATTTAATGTGTGAAATTTCGCATTTAATGAACTGTGTGACCTTAAAAATGTGAAGAAGTTAATAAGTGGCTCGTGTCCCACCCCAATAATTCAATATTACATTAATAATTTAAAACAAATATATATATGAGCATGATCTATACAAAATGCACTGTGGTCTGCATATTTTTTTGTTAATTTATTTCACAATATACAATTATTTATTATTTTTCGAAAGTGACCACATCTGATTTCAACATCATTTTATACATATGGGTGTCCATCCCCATTTTTTTTTACTATTTCCAAAAATTGAAAAACCAAAGATACCCTTTTGAAGAGGACGCGTCGATGTGTGGCCTGTTGTTGTTCAGGATAAAGCACCCTTGTAACCTAGGGTCTGGGGTTACCAACTTACTACTAACTTGCAGACAATTAGCTATACCAGAGAATGGAAAGGGAACAGGAAGAAAGTCTTTACTTACCCGATTACCGACGGTTGATCCAAGATTGATCTTCTCCCACTCCTCTTCTCTCCAAAGCTTCCAGGGATGCACCTCTTTCACTTGCAAAGAGAAAATCCTTCGAGTAATATCTCATGCATATATATATCATAGGTTAGATGAACAATATATAAAACATATAATCAAATGCATTCATTAACCAAAATACATGAAATAGACTCAACACAAGATTGGAAGAAGAATTCTCTTTATCAACAATCGGTGAATGAGATAAGAGTACAACCTAGCTTCTGAGACAAGGACTCCTCTGCAACCAAAGGACTCTGAGTTCTGCTGCTCCAAGATTTCTGAAGATATACCACCAACATAACTTTGCTCTTTAATATTGATCGATTATTCCCCACCCCAAGGCCTCTATTTATACTTTGGGAAAATAGAGTGGTTTTGAAGGCTGGGGTGGTTGAAACAGTTGGGATAGTTAAGGATTAGGACCCAACTGATATAATCTAATCGTGTTTTATATTTTTTAAGGTCAAAATAAGGTGTACACGACTATTAATATAGGCAACCTGCGTATGACACGCAAGTTGCTCGAAGGAAACCCGCGTACATGGATTGCAATGCAAATACTCCTGTACAGTACGAAAGTTGTAATGCAGATAGTCGCGTATGCAACTTGACACTTAGAAAAAATATGTAGCAAGCTGGTTTGAAGGTAAATGAATCCCAGGTCATGCCCATCTATAGTGTTTTGGCAAACTTCAATCCTAATTTGTCCTTTTGTGTACCAACATAAAGAATGTCAGCACTCGAACGGAGAAGTGCCATTTGGGTTGATAACAGCTGTGCATTTTTTACCCTGCAGATTTTTCTTTGAGCTACTTCAAAGTTGTTGTCAGGTTTCCTAAGTGTAAGTTTTAGAACTAATTAAAAAAAAAACCTATATGAATGCCAAAATGTAGGCATGATACCTCAATGGATAGAAGATTCAGTGATGAATCTATCGGTATGAACTCTGCTAAGTTATGTGCCATGAATGACAGGGTTTACACCCCTAGAAGACAAAGAAACATTGATTTTCCTGTAAGAGGGATAATTCTTTGTTTTTCAGGCCCTTGATCGAGTTATGGAGCTCGATCGTGGTATCAAAATCCATCGATCGAGGTTTTATTGGTAGCTCGATCAAGGATTAATTAGACCCTCGATTGAGGGTTTAATAAACCCTCGATCGAGCTACCATTAAAACCTCGATCGAGGTAATTATGAAACCCTCGATCGAGGTCATGTTTTTGTTAAAAATCATTCAAAAATTCACGGGAATGAACTTAGGCATTGATGGCATTAATGCCACTCCAACTACTTGCCTGACCTCATTTCCCACCCAAATTCCTAAAGAAAAAATATATAAACATAAAACATAAAACATAAACATGTTACTAATTTTATCCTTCACAATTGACTAACCTATTTGAAACAATGCTTGTGTTCTAATGTAAATTTAGCATTGTGTATTGTGCTTATATATTGTTGCAAGTATGAATTTGTATTGTTGATCTTGATCACAATGGGAAGCAAGAAGCGTCGAAGTAAAATATCTACTAGGAATCAAAGCAACACCGAAGAAATAAGAGAGAAATATAGATAAAGAAAAAGGAAAAAAAGAACAATCTTGAGAGGAGAAGAAGTTGAAAATCAACATATGAAGGGAGAATCAAATGTCATTGCTAACAAGATTAGTATGATTTAAAAGTTATGCAATTTCATATTCATATATATAATTTCATTTTTCTAATGATATAATTCATATTATTTCATATTGCATAATATATTCAATTTCATAGTGTTCTAGTTTATAATTTATATATATATACACGTTAAATTGTTTAAAATGTAAATATAATTTTGTAATTGTAATTTTGTAATTAATTCATAAACTTATATACAGTGTATGTGCATGTATGAATTATATGTATTCATAATTGTATAATTTCATATTCACATATTCATATAATTTCATATTGCATATTCATATATTCAATTTCATAATGTTCTGGATCATAATATATATATATATGTGTGTGTGTGTGTGTGTGTGTGTGTGTTAAATTGTTTAGAATTTAATTATAATTTTGTAACTAATTCATAAATTTATATACATTGTATGTGCATGTATATATACAACCTTCTAAAAGCACTTTTGTACATGTAAAATAATGGTATGTGTTGTGAAAGAATTGAAAAAAATGTTTAACCACTACACTAAATTACATATATACAAAGTAAGTGTATTATAGTATGAGTAGTTCTAGTTGTCCAATGAAATTAGAGAATGGTTGATGAATATATATAATTATAGTGCATAATATTATAGCATAATTTATCTAGTTCTAAATGAATATGCATATATCCATTAGCCTCACATAACCTCACATACAAATGAATTTATAATTTGATGATATAGTCTCACATGTAAATGAATTATAATGTGATAATATAGGCTCACATATATATAATTTTTTATGTTAAAAATTACGAATATTGTTGTCAATGGGAGTTGATTGCACCATCATAGGTTGACTTGCATCTTCCCCTCTTAACATTGCACTTATTTTCTTCATCTTTTATATAGCCTTATCTCTCCTTTCATCGATTTTAATATGATTTTAATTTCATATTCATATATGGAAATTTTCATAGTGTTACAATTACGATTACATTACATTATGATAATGATGATAATTACATTACAATTACAATTACAATCACATTACACTTACACTTACACTTACATTACATTACAATCATGTATAAATGACTAGGAATCATATGGCTTTAAGCATTGATGACAATGATGATCTCAAAGAAAATAAACAATTACAAATAAAATCAAAATCACAATCACAATTACAATCACATTAACGTGCAAAAGCACCAACCTTACGTCAATGGGCTCAAAAAACCCAAAATTGGCTAAAAACTCAAAAAAGGGCAAAAACCCTAAATAGGACCCCTTGTTACTTATTTTTTGGAAGGAAAGATTCATACACAATGCACACACTCATACCATTAAAACAACATGCTCAGTTCATGACCCCGAGCAAAACCTTAAAAGTAACCTAATGTACTTAATAACATCCAGTTTGGGACATAAGTCTCATCTGGAACAATTATGGGAAGTACTTGGGATTTTCCCTAAAACTCATTATGATGAGTACCAAAGGAACCCCAAAGTAGATGGCCATTAAGAGGAACTGCCAAGTGAAAAGGGCAAAGACCCCTATCGGATTTACTGGATTCCCACCTATGAGGAAAATCAAAGAGCTGTCATTTCTAGCTGAGCAGTTAACAGTTTTAGCTGCGCCGTGAAGTGAGGGGTACTACCCCAATACTCAAGCCCAAGACAACCTTGGTGGTCGAGTGACTACCTTTGAACCATTAGGAAGCCGATTTAAACTGGAGTCCATATTCATCTCTAGTTACTACTATAGCTATAATTGGTCCACCACGTTCTTCCCCTCACCTTATGGGGCGATCCCATCAGTTTGGTTCTTTTGATCATCATCGTCGAATCCCTCGTCGATAACACTTCTCACCTTCAGAGGGACACATGACCTCTAACTCTTATTTAGATTCCGAACCAATCCAAACTTAATATTTTCACTGCTCCGTCTAGCTCCGTGGCTAGCATACATCTGGATCCCTTCCATGGAGGGGCAGTTGGCGGTGGACCTATGTCCTTGCCACCCAATTCATCATGTCAAGAATTCATTAGCCTTGAATATGAGATGTAAAATATCATTGTAAAGATATGAAAATCAATACATTTAGTGAATATTCAAGCCTATATAAATATTTGCTATTTTTTTAACAAATAATGACAATATGATAAGTAAAATAAAATTATATTCTTGAGCTTGTATTTATTTTTGAGCTTGTATTTATTTATTGCTAGATCATGGCCAGCCATCATAGGATCATGCACCCTCTGATTTCTCAAGAGTAATTGGGAGCTTTAATTACATTGGAATGGGTGCTAATTGTTTAAGAGGGTTCGATGATGCCACTCAAGAAGAGCTCGAGAAATCAACCCCTTGATTGGACAATCAGAGAGCATGTTAGTAACATAATCAAGTTGTACTTTGAACAACAATCAGTGATTACACAAGCTCAAATCCTACATGGATTGATAAAACACAAAAAATTGAAATGTGCCACAAAGTTGGGTTTTAAGGATGTTAAAAATAAAAATGCATGTGAGAATGTAACAACTGCACCATTTGCATTTGGAAAGTCAAGAAAAACCAATATCAATGCTACTCATAGGGAAATTACAGCTGCTATTATGGCACAAAGCACCTAAAAAATCGAATGGTCGCAACAATGCTCCATGCTTCAAGAAAAACACTGTACAAATACACTAAATTCAGGGTAAAGATAGATGAAAATGATGAAGCTCCTTGTTGGGACCTTATATGTAGAGATGCATATAAAGACAGAATGGAAGAGGGCATCAAAGAGAAGGTGATAGAGTATTGGGACAACCATTCTCGTGCTATATCAGATCGAAAACATGTCTTGTGACAACGTTCTGGCAAAGGCGCTTATAAGGAGCATTGCAAGCATGTTATGAGATGATAGGAGTTACTTTGTTTGAGGAATTCAAAGAATAAAATAACGGTGTCCACATCTCATTTACCATGTTCAGTAAGTTTAACCGTGGTATATTAGGCCGAATATGATTCGGGACACTTGTTGTTTTTGATACTATGTTGAATTCCAGTTATACTATGACACATTTGTGGATTTTTGCAAAAAACATTGGGATGGTGAACCCGCTCCTCACACAATGCGGGATTTTATTTCTATGATACTATGAAATAGGAATCCTGAAAATGTGTTTTTCATTAAAAGGTGTGTAGGTGGGAGAAGATTCCATGAATGTGGTGATCTGGCATTGTTCCGTACGAAGTTTCCTATCAATCCAACACACCCTGGATTGTCAAATAGTGACAATTAAGTGGAAGAGATATGAGTATGTCTCCATGAATCCATCATCTTCTTCACAGGTTCCATCTAAGAGGAGCAACTTGCTTGATGATTATATTCCTATTTCAGACTTCATGGACAAGTTTCAAAGTCAGATTTACAAATACATTAAACACTCCCACATGTCTAGGTGGCAAGATTTAGAATTTAAGCATTCTCGTGAGGTTTTTGAGCCAGGCACAATCCTATCAGTGGTAGACTTTGCTGAGAATTACACATTTTCTCCTCCGAGAGAGATACAAAGTGAGTATTATCACTCCAACGATGTGTCCATCTTCGTACATGTATTGTGTAGACATGCTCAAGCGAGCATTGATGGTAGGGATAGCACTCCTCAGTCAAGCGATGTGATCAAGGAATACCATTTTTATGTCAATGATGATCTTGAGCACGTCACATTGTTTGTTCAACACTGCTTTGGGTTGATTTATGATTCATTCAAAAAAATGGGGTGTCATTTATAGATCACTGGATTTGGTTAGATGGGTGTTCGGGGCAGTTCAAATTGGCACGCTCCTTTTATTGGTTGAGTTGCCTTCACCAAGAGATAGGAATTCGACACACCTAGAGATTTTTTGAAACAGGGCATGAAAACGGTGAACATGATGGTGCAGGTGCATGCGTGAAATGAGCACTTCGGAGGTACCAATTGAGTCATGGTGCATCTCGATTCAAGTGCTCAGTAGAAGTAGTTAATTGGTGCACACAAAATTTGGGTCACCAAGGTTCATGAACAAGCAAGGCAGGTGCGTACGTAGGAAAAATGTGCATATATATATATATATATATATATATTTAAAAAAATAACAACTTAATTGGAATTTAATAAATGTGTTTGTATAATATATATATATATATATATATATATATATATATATATATATATATATATATATCTCTATATATATATGTTGTTTTTTATTTGATGCAGGGTTTTTTGGGATGTTTCCCTTGGCGATGTGAATAGATCCATGCCATGGTATTGCGATACCATATCTGGTATGAGAGAACTACATTCAGTTTGTAGTAAAGACATGGGCGACATATTTTCCATTGAAACAAGGAAGTATGCATGTTTATGTGAGTTCGGCATTGACACTAATGGATTGGGGATTGATCATTGCGTGAGCGATGCATATGTCAAACAATGGAAATATGTCCCTCTTAATCCAAAGGGGCCACATCCAATTCCGACGTGGCAAGATATGCACACTGATGAGGCAGTGGTGTCACTAGATCATGATCGGGTTTTTGAGTTGGTTAAGTAAGGTACATGATAGTTGATTGAATGTTTAAACTTCTATTCTTGTACACATGCATATATATATTTAATATTTGTTTAATATTTGAAAATCTTGATGTAGGTGATGGATTTGTTGTAATTGCACCATCGGGAAATGACAAGCATGTGGAATAATTTTTGATGCGGTGTACACAAATAAAAAGCAGGTTGGTGTAGCCCTATGTTGATGGAGAGTTCACGTACCAGGTTGGTGACCTAGTTGTGATGGGCCACTTTTTTGAAAAAGTGAGAAGACAAGGTGATTATATTATATACAAAGATTTCATGCTTGAATATATATCTTGTCAGTACAGTCATTTGGTGGTGGTAGCTCAGATACATCTCATTGAAATCAAGGTGAAGAGGGGTGAACCAAAGAGATGGAAGATGTCAGTAGTTGACCATGATCATATTATGGAGACGTGCATTCATATAACCCATTGGCCGGATGAATGAAAGTTATAGGTATATAACACTCTATTTTTTGGTGTATTTGTGCAAATACATGTATATCACACTCTATTTGTGCAAAGTTCTAAATTACATGTGACATTGTAGACAAGTTGTAAATTGTTAGTGATATGCAATACAAAGAACAACACATACATTTATTATGTCCTCATTAAATCTACCAATTGCGATTGATATTAAATGTAAGTTTTGTTTGATTGCCAATTTTGCAAACTTGTAAAGTTTTTTACAAATGAAACCAAATTTAAAATTGTAATTGTAAACTTGTAAATTGCAATTGATATTAATTGTAAGTTTCGTTTGATGGACAATTTTGCAAACTTGTAATTTTTTTTACAAATGAAACCAAATTTAAAATTGTAGTTGTAATTTTTTTTGTAAATGAAATCAAATTTTACATTGTAGTTGTAATTTGCACCTAGTAGATCTTACATTGTAAAGTTGTAAATTTTGTAACATTTTAATTGTAAGTTACATTAAAAATTGTAAATTGACAAATTTGCAAACATGTAAACTTGTAAACATTGTAAATTTTGTAAACTTGTAAATTAAATTGCAAAATTGTACAATTTCATAAGATTGTAAAACATTAATGATTGTTAAATATGTACTATTTGTAACTGAAAACAAACTTTAAACTATAACTGCAAATAATTAAAACATTTAATAGACCACCATGTTCAAAAAAAATTCCATATATATATATATATATATATAATCATAAAGTACAAAATAATAAAGTCCACAAATAACAAAGTCTACCAATCACTCCTACACCATTGATCGATTGATCGACCATCATGGCCAATACCGTCAGCTACACTATGCCCCTAGCCTTTCTCATGCACATCACAAAGAAAATTTCCCAGGTCTTAGAATTGCAGAAGTTAAAACCATGAACTCTGCAAGTCAATTAGATACCACATATTTAAATTGCATGTACAATGTGACAAAAAATTAAATATATATGAAACACAGATCTATGAACTCACCTCGCTCGAGTCGAGTGTCAGGTTTGGGGAGCTGGGTATCTGCCGAGATGAGCCTTCATCAGGACCCGGTTGATGAGCGAAAAACCACTCATCCGTAAACATCACGGCAGCTTCAATGCCCTCATCTGCAGCTTCTTGTGTCTGCGTCTATTTCCATGACATGAAAATATTTATATTAATGAATTGCAATTTGAACTTGAGAATTACAATTTGAACATGTAAATTATAATCTGAAAATAAATATGCAAACAATTCGAACATAAATAACTAATACCTCGTCGACTGACATGTCATGTGTAGGAATTGGGCGGGGCTATGTAGAATCCTGTGCAATACCCTTCCCTCTATCCTGTACAATATGAACAAGATAAATGATGAAAGTTAGAAAAAACCAAAGTATTATGTGTTCAACAATTGACTCATATAGAAATTCAAATTTAGGGTGACAGTTAACACATACCTCATTGACGTGAGTAGATAGAACTGTAGCAGAACCTCAAACAGATTCGTCACAGCCAAAAAGGACCTCAATGAAACTGGGCTCCTACATGGAGGTCTAACAAAAAGACAAGTATTAGTTAAAAAATGATTCATTTGAGGATACATTACAATCAAGACAATAAAATGATGACAATAAAGATATACCTGTCCCATCGGTCGAGGCTTGCATCTATCATGCATTCGATAATATGCATTGCGGGACATGATAGCATACCGTAGTAGAGTGTCGTGATAAAAAATGCGGAGAATATCATCAACCACCCACTGTAAATTTGGCTCTGTAGGTGTAGTGGGTGCTCTACCAGCACATCCATCATGGTACCATGCATTGTCATGCGTGTCGCCTCTGCTAATGCACTCCGCTCCTCAATCACTAGCTATGATGACTCAACTACATCATCTGTCCTAAGCATGGTCTTGCTAGGGAAACCTACCAAAGGCTTTGGCTTTGGCTGAGCTCCAGGGTCTCTTCTAGCCCCAGGACACGCATGAATTCATCCCCCACCAACACCATAGAAGCTTGAGGGTGTGCTCGTGTAATCTGGGTGCATCCCCAGGACAAACTCTGCATATATATGTTTTGAAAAGTATAGTGGTACCTGGTCATGGTGGGGAAACATGCCCCATGCTCCAATAAACCTGTCATATACATAAGGCGTTGCAGCCTCTAGCTTATACTCCTTGAGTCTAAGTGGTTGACCAGCACCGCGGTTAAGAGGGATATCAACTAATGTTCCCTTCACATCATGGCTAGTTGTTGCATCTCTCACTGCGGCCCTTCTTATCTAGCATGTAGTGGACCAAAGAGAACTCAATGGTCTGATGGACCTGTATACCTTTAGTAGATTGTCTATTGCCTCTAACATCATCCACATCGAACGTGATGAAGGAGAGTGCTCTGAAATGGAGCAGACGTTAAACCACATACAATCACGCTGACTAGTAATGTCTTGCAGCGTGATACGTGTGATCTCATCCTCCCATGGTGCTTCCTCGGGAGGGTCGGGGCCCTATTGTGCAGCCGCGACACCTAGAAATTAGATGAAAACATAAATGTCAGTCAAAATACATACATCAAATCTAGGTGAATTTGGAATCAATATAAATGAAAGGTACTGATAACTGAAAGAAAAATATATATGCATTTAGTGTACATGTCTCGTGGGGAACCTCCCCATCGACACCAACAGTATCCTCCTCGCCGCTCACATGCATAGAGCGGTTGCCGCTCGGCTCCCCAGCAGGAGCATGTGTCGGCGTAGGACGCCTAGGGAAACCTGTGAAAATAGAGACATACAAGTTGATGTTTAAATATACACATGCGAAACAATTTAATTTTATGTAACTAACAACAAAGAGTACATCATGTGCAATTATATACTTACGAGTCCTTTGCCTACCTCCAAGGCGAGGATGGTCGCAGATCCACCAGTGCTCTGAGAACCGAAGAACCCCGCTGTGGAGATGCATTTGCATGAAATAAGGCATAATAAATGCAGTCAGCATACCATACAAGATAAATGATAAATATGTCAATAGTAAAGATGTATATTTGAGATGATTGATATATCATCACATGGTGCACATTAATAATAGGAGAAGGATCATGAGTGTGAGCACAATCAATAAGGAAATGACACATGTAAAGGTTTTTTTACAGATAGTTGAGCTTGATCATTCATGTCATGTGTGTGAATGCAAAAGTGTTCTCGAGACTCATGGGTTTCACTTAGTTTGAAGCTATAAATTTTCGTCTCAATCCAGTAACAATCTCTAACTTTTCATTTCAATTTATTTTTAAACTTTACCTATACACATAATTTATGTCGATATCATTTTTTCCCACTAGGTACATGTCAACCATTTCATCAAGAATATTTTGAAAAGATACAACGATATGTTCAACATGTCTACCTATCTTGATTTTTTCCACTAGGTACAAGTCAGTCATGCCATGTGATTTAGTCTTGTTTTGGCCTACATAGGGAATGTTGGTTGCTTCTGGATTGTTGTTGGTGGAATGTATGTTTGTTACAAGAGGCTAGAGATTCTATGATATTGTCCTAGGTAACTTTGATTCAGACTTGAATAACAAGTTTCATGTTTTATTTATTTTTTGTTTTTGTTTTTATTTTTCTGTTGAAAAACAAGAAAAGCCACAATACTTAGATTTGAGTTTCCTTAAAACAAAAAGATATAGTTCCACTTCTCTATAATTTCAAATCAAAACTTATATATTTTATTAATAATTTCCTTTTTTGAAAAATCTTTAAAATATTAATTTATTTTTCTAAAATTTAAACTTTAAATTTATATATTATTAACCCTTTCATAAATATTTAAAATAAAAAATAATTTTAAACTAATTTTTAAAATTATAATTATGTAAATTAATTTATATACATTTTTAAAATATAATTATATTTTTAAATTAATTTGTAGAATTATAATTATATCATTAACTTCATCTTTACAAATGAAAATTTATACTCCAATTAATATACTCCAATTAATATATTAGGTTAATTATTTCATTTCAACTTTTTAAATAAATATATAATTTCAATTTTTTTTATGATTTAAAGTGACAACTTATGTATTTAATTAATTATTTCATCCATTTTTTAAATTAAATTACAATTTCAGTTTTCCCATAATTTAATGTATAAATTTATATACTATATTAATAATATTTTTTACTATTATTTCAAAATGTTCTAAATTTATAATTTATAATTTTTAAAATGTTGAATATAAATCAATATATTTTTTCTGAAAATATCAAAAATATATTTTTATTTTAAATTATGAATTTCAATTTATTTTTTAGTTTGATATTCTTTAAAAAAATT
>LPNX010192535.1:0-83179 GCA_001517045.1 Pseudotsuga menziesii | reverse complement strand
AATTTTTTTTTGTTGGTTAAGTGCCCTATGACTTGTTGGGGCAAACCTTTGGTCTAAGAAACCATGATCCAGGGGCATCTAAGCCGTCAAAATCACCTGGGGATTACACCCAGTCTGACTGCACCAACCCTTAGCATGGTTGGATTTAAATGTCTCCTTCCAGGAACAACGGGTTTTGATCCTAGGCTGCTAAGCAAACAAAACCCCTCTCTACCATTTGCTCTACCGAAATTTGACTTATATATTTTAATATATATATGAATATATATCAAAATTTTTAAATTAAAATATATGGGTTGTTAGATAAATGCTTTTTCAGGTTTAGGGTTCATGATTGTCTTGCGTCTAGGGTTTGGATTTTTTCCAGTCCTCCGTGTATTCTCGGAGGATTGAAAAAAAATGGGTAGCATTTTTACTTATCTGACACACATTTCAAAATTAATCCGAGAGCATAAACTCTGCCGGTTGACACAAATATTTATACAAACTATAAATTTTAATTTTAATTTAACAAATTTGAATTTTTTCAATCCTTCATGTATTCTCAGAGGATTGAAAAAATTTGGGCAGCATTTGTACTTGTCGGGCACACATTTAAAAATTAAACCGACAGCATAAACGCTACCGGTTGACAAAAGATATATAAAACAATTTTTTTTTTTAAATAAACCAGCGTAGATCCAAATCCTAGGCTCTATCAAGCATCGAGAGGGATCAAATCTCTCAAGGTGCAAACCTCTTCTGAGTTATTGCACTCAATGAACCATCAACTTTGGTGTGTCCTGTATATAGCCATTGATTTGATTCAAACCAAAAGACACATCTTTTTATTTAAGGTCCACATATACTATTTTTATTATTAATATTTAATATTATTTATGGGGGACATATAATATTTATTATTATTTTTTATTTTGTTAGGAACAGACATTACAACATTTTCCCATACATGGTTTTAAAACCATATGCAAGGCCCTCCTACAACCATGGGTTGTTTAGGAGGCCTTGCACATGGTCTTAAAACCATTTACAAGGCCCTCCTAAACCATGTACAATAAAACCATGGGTTGTTTAGGAGGCCTTGCACATGGTTTTAAAACCATGTGCAAGACCCTCATAAACCATGTACAATAAAACCATGGGTTGTTTAGAAGGCCTTGCACATGGTTTTAAAACCATGTGTAAGGCGAACATTTTTTTTTTGGATAATTCAATTTTTTATTTTTTTATTATTGTGTTAGGTAGGAACATTACAACATCTCCTCCATATTGTTTTTTTTTCCTGACCCGCATTTTTTTATGGATAATTAAAATTTTACTTTTTTATTGTTTTGTTAGGTAGGAAGATTACAAATCTCCCTCATATTAGGTTGTTTTTCTGGCCGACATTTATTTTGGCCTATAATTAATTTTTTTATTTTTTGTTAATAAAAATAATGTTACGTAATGTTACACATAACGTTATGTAATGTTACAAGATCTCCCCCATACTAGGCTGTAGAGCGCCTCTCGACGCAATAACAAATTTCAATTACAATTTTATAAAAATATGGCAACATTTCTACTTGCCCTACACACATTTCAAACATATTAGACAAAAAAAACTAACCTAAAAACATCTATAACAATGATTTTTTTCAATTTTAACCTAACATTTTAAAACTTAAAAAAAAATTCCATTTAAATTTTAAAAAACAAGGTTTGGGTGTTACCTCTCTATTCTGACATCGTGGTGAAAGGTAGGGGTGGCCATGGCTTGCAATGTAGCTCAGTCAAGGTGTGTGGTTGCACTGCAGCTTGATCGAGGTCGCTCTGTGGAGAAAATAAGAAATAGACCACAGCTACCTGCGACCTTTTTTATAATTTTTTTTAACAGGGACCTCGATCGAGGGTTTATCAAAAGCTTGATTGAGGGTTTAATAAAACCTTGATCGGGTGTTTATTAAACCCTAGATCAAGGGTATTTTTTTTTCATTTTTCTGAAATTGCCTTGCCAAAAATTGTAGCCCTCCATGGATGCACCCACTATTAAAACTCATAAACTCAATCATTAAAATTGAAATGCATAGTACTATAAAAATATCTTTCAATTTCAAATGAGTAATGGAATAATATATATATATATGTCAACAACCACTATTCGAAGAATCATATACGGTGCTTTTGATAATTGAAGGTGTGTTTATATAAATTAAACACACCGTTAAATATTAAAATAAAGATTCCCACATGCCAAACAACTTCTTTAGTGCGTTTTCATATTTTTTTCACATGGGTGCATGCCAATGGGTTATATGCACCAAGAACTATGTCGACCTTGGGAATCCATATCCATGGATTACATGTCGGGCCTTCCTTCTACTAAGCATGGAAACGACTGTGTGTTTGTGGTCGTCGATAGATTCTCAAAATGGCCATAATGGCGGCCTGCAAGAAGAATATCACAACATAATCCACTGCTAAACTCTTATTTGAACGAGTGTGGGTACACTTTGAGATCCCACAGTCTATAATCTTAGATCGGGATAGCAGGTTCCTTAGTACATTTTGGTCTAGCCTATGGTCAATGCTAGACACCAAGATCATAAAGTACACAACTTGTTAGTTTTTATCAATCAAGCTAGCATTATGTTAGGATCTTTAATTGAGAGAAAAACAAGTACAGCAATCAAACACAAGAGACAATGAACACAGTGTTTTTCCTCGGGGAAACCATAAATGGAGAAAACCCTGCAACTTCCTCAGAGATAGAATCAGCACCAAAATTAAAACCCCCAAAACAGTAAGATGATCTCCCGACAACAGTAACCTCTTTCTTCCTTGCCCTAGTGTCTTTCTCTTCCTCAGCTATGCGCTACAACTGAGTGTGAGTGAGTGTGTGCTAAATAGAGAGGCTAGCTCTCTATTTATACTAATTCCTGACATGACTAAACCCTACTAGGGTTGACCTCTCTAGGAGAGTCTAATAACCCCAGTGCCCCAGAACTGCGGGGACTTTAACCTTTAGACAATAGGAGGGTTATCCACCTTGACTTGACATGAATTGTTTACATTATAGAAACTCCCGATAAGAATGTCGGGGCATGACATGACTCAAGTACATTACAAATACATCCCAAAATAAACATCGAGTTACAATACATAAGAAATATAAGTGAATACATTCCGAAGTTACATATTCATCAACACTCCCTCTTAACTAGGAAGGTATTATCTCGACACAGTTTTTCAACAAAAGTCTTTTTCTATGTATCATCTGGGTCATCATCAAGTTCTCATCTTCTTCATCTTCAAGTCATATTCATCTGGATCTGGATCATCACAGGGTCATCATCACTGGATCTGGATCATCGTCATTGGATCTAGATCATCATCACTAGATTTGGATCATCACTCGATCTAGATCATCACAAGGTCATCATCACTTGATTTGGATCATCACTCGATCTGGATCACCATCGCTGGATTTGGATCATCACTCGATCTAGATCATCACAAGGTCATCATCACTTGATCTGGATCATCACTCGATTTGGATCATCACTACTGGATCTGGATCATCTCAAAGACATCATAACTGGATCTGGATCATCCTTGGGTCATCATCACTGGATCTAGATCCTCACTCGATCTGGATCAGTACCGTAGGTGCTATCTCATGATTCTTCTCGTCACAGGAAATTCTACAAAGCCAACCCTTTTTCATGCTGGTTGTAGGCCTACCTCCTCGTAGGTCTTTGGTATCCCTTACATCTCGCCTACTCATCAGAATGGCCAACACTCACATCTGACCTACTTGTCAGAAAGGCACAGCACTTACATCTGACCTACTCGTCAGAAAGGCATGCACTCACATATGAACTTGTAGAAACCAATCCTATAGTCACATCAAAATTGCCCCCAGTCCCAGACTGAGCTACCTGGTAACTGACCAGGTGACTCCATTCTCCTAGAGAATGTAAGTAGCCCTTACATCTGACCTACTCGTCAAAATGGCCAACACTCACATCTGCCATGGAAGGAAGCAATCCTCTCACCATGACAGAATGGAAACAACCCTTATATATGATCAAGTGGGAACACATCCCTCAATCACATCAGAATGGCCATGCGCTCACATCTAATCATGTAAGGCTACATCTTACAATCGTCTCAAAAAGGCCCTCAGTCCTAGACCAAGTCTTCCTGGTAACTCACCAGGTAGCTTCATTCCCAGAATGGCAATAGCCCTTATATCTGATCATGTAGGAACTAATCCTACAATCATATCAGAATGGCTTAGCACTCATATCTGACATGGAAGGAACCAATCCTCTCACCATGATAGAATGGCTCATCCCTTACATTTGACCTACTCGTCAGAATGGATTCTGGACTCATCACTTCCCCTTGGAAGGGACCTCGATTTGGAGAACACCAAGCTTCTCCCTGAAGTACTCAAACTTCACTCTGGCCAATGGCTTCATCAACACATTAGCTATCTAATCGTCCGTCGCAACATTCTGGAGCTTCACTACTCCCCTCTGCACCATATCCCTAATATAGTGATACCTGATCTCGATATCCTTCGACTTATCATGGAACACTGGATTCTCTGACAAATTCACACAACTCTGGTTGTCACAATGTATACAAGTAGAATCCATCTAGAGATCAAATAAATCAGAACTAGTTGAACAAGCTGTGACATACTCCGCTTCAGCTGTACTCAGTGTCACATAGGATTGCTTCCTGCTAAACCAAGAGATTACACTTGATCCCATACTGAAACAACATCCTGAAGTGCTCTTCCTATTGATGGCACTGCCTTCCCAATCTGAATCAACATAACCCTCTAGGTTAATCTTTTTATTTTCCTCGTACTTGAGCCCATAATCAATTGTACCCCTCAGGTACCTCAGAATATGCTTTGCAGCAGTCAAGTGAACATGTCTTGGATCTGTCAGGAACTGGCTCAAGGTGTTCACAGAAAAGAAAATATCTGGTCTTGTGTTCGTCAGGTAAATCATTGACCCAATCATCTGATGATACATGGTGGCATCAATCACTTATGATGAAGCATCACTCAACAAATTCATGTTCGATGCCATAGGTGTGGCCATGGCCTTGCAGTCCATCATCCCAAACCTCTTCAAGATCTCTACTGCATACTTCCCTTGTCCAAGGGAGATTCCATCCGCACTCTGCCATACCTCCATACCTAGGAAATAATGCATCATACCCAAGTCCTTCATCTCAAACTCGGCAGCAAGCTTTCTCTTCATATCAGCAATCAACCCATCCATACCTATCACAAACAGATGATCTACATATAGTAGGAGCATCACTGGGTTTCCATCTTCAACCTTGTAGTAAAGGTTGGAATCTGCTTTACTCTTGGTAAAGCCCAAACTAGATAGAAAGCTATCAATTCTTCCGTACCATGTCTTGGGTGCCTGTTTCAAACCGAACAGGGCTTTCTTCAATCTGTACACATGAGACTCCTTGTCATGTGTCTTGAAATTGAGTGGCTACTCTACATACAGTTCCTCTTCCACTACAACATTCAAGAAAGCAGTCTTGACATCCATTTGGTGTATCTTCCATTTCATCACTACATCCAGAGTTAGTACTGATCTAATGGAAGTGTATCTAGATATAGGTACAAAGGTTTCTTCATAGTCTATTCCTTCTTTCTGGGAGAAAACCCGAGCAACAAATCTTGCCTTATATTTCTCTATGCTACCGTCTACAGCATGTTTGATCTTATAGATCCATTTGGAAGTTACAACTGACTTCCCTTCTGGTCTTGGGACAACATCCCAAACATCATTCTTCATGATCTATTGATACTCTTCGATCATAGCATCCTTCCAGTATTTCCATTCTGCCGCTTCTTCATAATTGGAAGGTTCTTTATCAATGAAATCACATAGTAATGCTACATACCCGAAGCAGGATTTGGTCCTCTTTCTTTCTTTGTGATTCTCTTTTGGAGCCCCATATCTTTCTGCACCTTGGATAACTTCTCGTACCCAGGCAGGTTTCCTCTTATGAGGATTCTTTTCTGGAGGTGGATCTACAGGTCTTTGTGGTTCTTTGAATTCTTGAACTTCTTCTTGAGTTTCTTCATTCATGGTTGTATCATGAATTCTGGGTGCTTTCGATTCTTCAGAAACTTTAGCAGGTCTCTTTTTGGATTTGTTGTAAGCTATGTCTTCATCAAATGTCACATCCCTGCTGATGTCAATCTTCTCAAATCTTGGGAAGTATATTCTGTAAGCCTTCGAGCTTTCAGAGTATCCCACAAATATACCCTTATTTCCTGAAGGATCTAATTTAGTCCTCTTCTCTTTTGGAATGTGTATGTACACTGGACAACTGAATATTATGAGATGGCTGACTTCTGGTTTCTTTTCGGAGAAGAATTCTTCAGGAGTCTTGTTCTCAAGTACTCTATGTGGAGTACAGTTCTATACATACACCATTTTTCTGGCAGCTTCAGCCCAAAGATGCATAGGAAGATCTTGATCATGAAGCATTGCTCTTGCAGCTTCCATGATAGTTCTATTCTTCCTTTCTGCAATCCCATTTTGTTGTGGATTATAAGGAGTGGACAACTCCCTCTTAATCCCCGAGTCTTTGCATAGCTCTTTGAATTCATTTGAAGTGAATTCTCCGCCATTATCTGATCGAAAGGTCTTGATCTTCTTTTCAATGTGATTCTTGATCAAGGCTTTGAATTCCTTGAACTTGCTAAATACTTCATTTTTGTTCTTCATGAAGTAAATCCATGTCTTCCTAGAAAATTCATCAATAAAAGAAACATAATATACATACCTGCTTAGTGAGCTTGATGACATAGGACCGCATATATTGGAGTGGATGATTTCCAAGATTCCTTTTGCTTTGCTTTTGCTACTTGGAAATATATTCTTTGTATTCTTTCCTTTCACACATCCTTTGCAGACCCCATCATGTTTTGCTTGAATTTTTGGAAGACCTTCAATAGCTTTGCTTACTAGTGGTAGTGCTTTGTAATGCACATGTGCAAGCCTTCTATGCCAAAGCTCATTTGGCTCTACTGTGTCATGGACCAAGGCTTGTTCTGTATGGCCCTTTAATTTGTACAATCCTCCTTCTTATTCTCCAATCACTACCGCATCATCGATAGTCTTTTCGTTTGGCCACATGATGAATTGACCATCTATAAATGCAACCCTCATGCCTTTTGCATCTAATGTAGATATGGAGAGAAGGTTCTTCTTGAGACCTGGTACAAACAATACATCTTGCATTTTCATAGACTTTCCAAAGTCTAGTTTATAGGAGGATTCCCCACTACCTTTTATTGGATATTGGTAGTCATCTCCAAGCTTCATCTTGTGAGGTGATTCATGTTTTGAAAGTTTACAAAGGACTCTTTGAATCTTGTCATATGTTTGGAAGCCCCACTATCTATAAGCCAATCATTGCTTCCATGTGTGATATTTCCTGTGAGAGCAGAAATCAAGACATATTCTTCTTCATTAGAAGAGTCTTCACTTTCATATCTAGTTCTCTTCTTGGATGGTTCATCATCCTTTGGAGCATGAGCATGATGTCTTCTCTTCTTGCTCTTTTTCTTATACTGTCTTTTAGGACAATCCCTTGTAAAGTGTCCTACTTCATCACATGTATAACATCTGATTCTAGACATGTCTTTTCTAGATTTATTTTTAGAGAAATTCTTACCTTTGGAGTGATGAGAACTTCTTTTGGTTTTCTTAGAGTAAACTGTGAGAGCTTGATCTTCACTTCCCATCTTCTCTTCTCGAGCTGTTATTAGAGCTTCTTCTTGAGAGCATTCTTCCCACAGTCTACTAAACTTGACTAACTTCTTTCTAGCACATATCCCTTGAATAAAGGAGTCCCATGATCTAGGGAGATCATTCAAGGTGGTCACCACAATCTATGCATTCTCTACTTCTTCATCTACTGCTTCCAGTTGTACCTTGATCTGAGAGACCCTTGTAAAGTAAGACTGGATGGTCTCAGCATTCTGGATCTTTACATTCTTTAATTGGTTTCTCAGAGTCATCTTCCGGTTTATGTTCTTCCCTTCAAATAATTTGGTTAAGGAATCAAACATAGCCTTATGTGTCTTTAGGGAGGACACCTATGGTATGAGGTGATCCTTGATTGAATCAACAATGATCCTTTTTGCCATAACCAATTTCTTTTTATGTAAGGCCTTATCCTCATCTCCCTCTGGAACTGGAACCTCCTCATTGATATAGGAGTCCAACTCATTTTCTTCTAGGACCAGGGAGATCCTATACTTCCAAGCTTGGAAGTTATCAGCTCCCTCAAGATTTTCATCAAGCTTGGTATGATGAGAAATCTTAACTGAGAACCTCAAATGGAAATACAAAAGCTTTAGATCTTACCAGGTCAAGATGTCGGATCTAGATTTGGAGCTAAAATCCTGCAGTGCTGGTTCAGGAGTAGATTAGGGTTTTGCTTTTCCAGAGTTCTGTCCAACCAAATGCTTTGAATTTGATCCCTAACTTCGATTTTGGGGAGGAGATCAATCTAGGCTTGGGATCACTGAAAAATTCCTCTTTTGTGAAAATCCCTAATTTTCGGTAGCAGTGTCAGGTCCAAAACTGAAAAACCTCAAAATTGGATTTTGCTTCGACAGAAAGATGTGCCCTAGGGAGGAGAGTTATTCCAACCTTCTTTTGCTGAAAATATGTGGAGAGAGATCCACAAAGTAGGAATCTCTAGTTCCCGCAGCTGCACAATGTCTTCTTCTCAGGTTAGCTCTGATTCCATGTTAGTTTTTATCAATCAAGCTAGCATTATGTTAGGATCTTTAATTGAGAGAACAACAAGTACGACAATCAAACACAAGAGACAATGAACACAATGTTTTTCCTCGGGGAAACCATAAATGGAGAAAACCCCGCAACTTCCTCAGAGATAGAATCGGCACCAAAAGTAAAACCCCCAAAACAATAAGATGATCTCCCGACAGTAGTAACCTTTTTCTTCCTTGCCCCGGTGTCTTTCTCTTCCTTAGTTATGCGCTACAACTGAGTGTGAGTGAGTGTGTGCTAAATAGAGAGGCTAGTTCTCTATTTATACTAATTCCTGACATGACTAAACCCTACTAGGGCCGACCTCTATAGGAGAGTCTAATAACCCTAGTGCCACGGAACTATGGGGACTTTAAACCTTAGACAATAGGAGGGTTACCCACCTTGACTTGACATGAATTTTTTACATTATAGAAACTTCCGATAGGAACATCGGGGCATGACATGACTCAAGTACATTACAAATACATCCCGGAATAAACATTGGGTTACAATACATAAGAAATACAAGTGAATACATTCCGAAGTTACATATTCATCAACACAGCTTTCCATCCCCAGACTGATGGCCAGACAGAGGTCGTCAACCGGATGATCGTACACATTTTGCGCATGTACAACTCAAAGCATCCACGCACATGGGATGAGATCCTCCCCTATGTACAACATAGCTATAACTGAGGCCTCCATAGCTCCACCAACCACAGCCCCTTTCAGGTGGGATTGGGATTCTAGCCACCATGTCCCATTGACGTAGCCATGCCATTTGCAGCTACTCAGGTTGATTCAACTCATGTCCAGTCTGAAGTTTCTAAGGCGAACAACTTCATTGAGCGCATTCAGCACATTCACCAACAGGTTGATGACACATTGGATAGATCCAATGCTAAGTACAAGCAGCGACATGATCAACATCGGTTGCAACACAACTTCCAGGTGGTGACAAAGTGTGGCTACATTTGTAGAAGGAGTGCCTCGCAGGACCCCACCGCAAGCTTCTCCCACTCTGATATGGGCCATACACCATCACCAATGCTGTCGAGATAATGCCTTTGAGCTCAGTATTCCACCATTCCTTGGTCTGCACCCAGTGTTCAATGTGGACTGCCTTCGGCCCTACTTTCCACCTCTACTAGACACATCAGACGTGGCAAAACAACTCACACCAATAGAGTTAAACCCCGACTGCATGGAACAAGCCAGAACTGATTGGATTATGGGCACACTCATCAAGAACACCCACTTGTAGAAGATCCAGCTATATCGAGTTGTCAAAGCAGGCCAACTCCTTCACCAGGGAAAGTGGCTCACCAGAGACCAAGTTCAGCAGAAGTTTCCTCATCTCATGGAGGAACTCAACGCAATGGGGACCATTGCTTCCTAAGGGGGGAGGAATGATCCAGGAGGATATTGGTGGCCACCCACCTATTCCACTTGGACCCCCACCATTGTTTCTTTCAATTTTCCAGTTTCCTTAATTGTAGCACAATTTACTATTTTTGGCAGTTTTCGGGTCCTAAACTTCCGGAGCCATTTTGAGGCCCTAAACGACGCTTTTTTGGCATCGAATGGTCGGGAAAATATGAGTCCGTTTTGGAATCAATATTTGTTGTTTTTCGATGTAGTCCTTGAAGATATCTTTCTAACGATGTATCATGCGCGTCAAACGGAGGTAGTATGCCAAAGTTATGACCCCGGGAAATTGATGTACCAAGTTAACCAATGGGGCCCACATTCTAGCGTTTCACCTCCTAGGGTTAGTTTTTTGGATGTGTAGGGTTTCCATTGTTTCTCAATAATATATAGGCCTTCGAGCCTCATTGTAACACAGAGTTCAAAGGCATGTAGCCACCACATCTCTTCTTAGAGATAAGCTACCAACACTCTAGCTAGTTTATTTCCATTTTGTATGTAAACAAGTTTCAGTTCTTTGATTAATGAAATGAAGTGTTATTTCCATTGCATATTTGTTTCTATGGTTATTTGTGTATTCTGTTGCGTTCCTGCATAAATCCGGATCAACAATAACCTCTGTTAAAACATTTGCTACCATTGGTGGAGGTTGCAGTGAAGGTTTGTTTTACATTTTTCTCCAACCTTGTAACACTAAAAGCCTTTGATATGACCTCCTCTATAGGTTCTTTTCCTTGTAGTGTTTTTTAGCATCTAATAAATATAAAAGAACATCATAATTTGGGAGGGATTTGTCCTTTAAGGCTTCTTTACCAAGACCTGGTTCAACCAAAGAAAACACACTTCAATGGATCTTTTGTGATCATGATACCAATAAATGAATCAATCAATAAAAGCTAAGAAAGAGAGTGGTTTAAAGATTTTATTATCTTCTAAATCAATTCTTTCCACTTGGTTTTCTCTCGCTCACAAATCGAAGAGCTTATGTACTAGTGAGACAACTATAGAGCAATATACTTGTGAGAATGACATGCTTTACTGCAACTTGTGTGAAAATAAAGGTATGTTTTGTATATATGAAAGAGGTCTATACACTCAGAATAGTACAATCTATTAGTTAAGCTTTTATCTATATTTTGTAAGATGTGAAGAGAGAGAAGATAGGGGATTTACTAATGGGAGGATTCTCTAATCGTTCCTTTTAAATGCTTGATTGTTGTCTCAAAAGTCTAACATCCTTTAGGTGCTCAATATAGAAATACCTAGTCAATTCTTTTCTTATATTTTAGGTTCATATTATTGTAACATATTTGCACTACCAAGAGTTGAACTTGGTTTAGAAAAATGTTCCTTAGCATTGTTTCTATATGTGTTAATTTTTTATCTATTTTGACATTGCATTTCCAAACTTAATGTAAATATCACTAATGACTAATGATTGTTTGGAATATAGAAATGTATAACATTTTTAGCATTAGACAATCATTATTAATGTAACCAAGTGCTTTGATGATCTCCATTGTCAATGGAACCAAGTCCTTTGACGATCATATGTTGACAACCTCAATAGTATTCAATGTTTTATTTCTATATAATTATATAGATGAATATTCAGTTTTTATTTTTAATTATCTTTTTTCTAATTTAAAAAAATTCCATTCCCTTGGAAGACACTTGCAACTTTGTTTTTATTTATCTTGTTAATTTATTGCCTGAGACAAATATAATGTTACACATCCGATATTGGATGGTACAACATCTTATTATGTATCCCTTTGGCAATTTGATTTCAAAAGGAATTGATACAAACAGAGGGCTTTCCCGACTTTATGATCCGAATGATTTGAGATTCCTTTATTCATTCCAGGCATTGTTGAGTCCTCACTACCACCAAATTGGTGGGGGTGGGGACTGTGCTTTCATTCACTCACCAATGCTTTACTTAAAGTGGCAATGGTATGACTCACATGTTAAACAATTTCCTTTTTTGGGCATAATTGTCTAGGAGTTCAATTGAACCCCCTCTTTAAAGATTCCAACTAGGATGAACAAACTCACCTTCCATATGATAGTGTAGTGCACTTATCGGTGGTTTAGCAAGTATGGTCTAGATATCCCCCTTCAAATGAGAGTTCATACCCACCTTAGTAGCACACACACAAGAATAAACTTTGGCGATGGACTTATCATATTAATTTTGAAATCTTAAAAATAGAATTTACAAGATTTTTTTTAACTCTCTCATAATTAATTACTAGCACAAGAACTTAACTTGTGGCCAATGCCATTGATATGGAACAACACCCATAAAATAAATCTTGACAGTATACTTGTCTCATCTTTCTACAATCTAGGAATAGGACCCCTCCTAGTACACCCAAAATTATAAAAATTATAAATACCTATAGGTGCAAATATACAACAAAACTAAAGCTTCTAGCTATGTGGCACAAATGTAATTAGTGTTAATTGTTAGGCCTCACTTAGTCTCAACAAAAAAACTAATCGCATTGTGTGTTACAACCTAAATTATTGCTTGCTCTTTTTTTTGGAGAATTATGTTAAAACCATAACAATATTTAGAGAATAAGTGTGCTCTTGAAGTATCAATGTGAAAAACTCACCAAATTCACATGTTAATATTGAGGGATTAAGCGTGTTCTTAGGGTATCTTGGTGAAAACATGTTTATTAGCACAAAAATATATGTTGTACTTGAGTGTGAAAGGGAGTAACTCAATTTGGTCAATTGCTATAGGATGATATTTCCTCATTTAGTGTAATAAGACATAAAAATCCAAAACTCAATGACCGTGTAACTATTTAAAAAATTGATAATAAAGCTTCACATAATTACTACTAATAATCAAATTAACTTTAAAATTTCATTTATTTACACATAGCTGACTTATGTATTTATAATCAACATTTTCTTTAACAATTTGTTAAAAAACTTTCTTCATTAAAAAAACCGTACTTATTAAGAATAAATATATAAGTACCATATAAGTACCATGATGCTTCTTGTTGATCTATATTATAGTCTCATAATCTAATTTTCACATTAATAGAAAATATCGTTTAAACCTTTTTCATTGCACCTTACCTAACATTTACAACCATTAGAACGTAGATACTTAATCACACCATGTGGACTTATCACCAAAACCGCCATTGTGTTAAGTGCATGATATACAAAACTATTAAATCTACCCACAAAAAGAAATTCAACCTTTCGTCAAATATTTGTGAAACCTAGAAGCCTAGCTCTGACTTTAAGTAGTTTCATAATCTCACCAATATGTAAAACAACAATGGAAAACTAACAAATGGAAAATTATAAATTGACTTTAAGTAGTTTCAGAATCCCACCAATATGTAAAAACTAACAAATGGAAAAGGATAAATTGAGTTTAAGTAGTTTCATAATCCCACCAATGGAAAGTATAAGTTCACATTAATAGTAACAATTGGTTTTGTCAACAACACACTTTTGTTTTTATCCATTTTCATTTTTTTATTACTAATAAGATTGATGAAGCTTGTGCACTATAGTAGAGACCAATGTTTTGTAAAGCTAGATTAATCTAGTAAATTCAACTATCATTAATCATCTATGATGAGGTACTCGAAAATAAAACCTATAATTCCCGTTTCTGCCAATGGAAACATAAACATTGACTCAGATGCTTTTGACCTCCCTATGGAAACATAAACCTTGACTTAGATGTAAAATCACAAGCAGGTACTGGCTGCATAGCACCTTCCCCTTGCTTGAATAATGTTGAATCCAAATAAAATTTTATCAACCGATCAAATGTTGAATCCAAATAAAATTTTATCAACCGATCATATCATATCTGGTAGCGCCAATCATAAGTAAAGAGTCCATGGAAATATTATCAACCGATCATATCATATCTGGTACCGCTTCAATCATAAGTCAAGAGTCCATGGAAATATTTGCAATCACAGAGAACCATATTCATCCACCCTTAGAAATTTGCAATCAAGGAGAACCGCATTCATATTCATCCGCTACTAAGCAGTCATTCACCTCTTTATAAAAGATTTTGGATGCTTCACCGTAAATGAGAGTGCTTCACGACTTTTGTAGTTAGCGGGAGTATAGCAGACTCCATGGTATTTTCCTGGAAGAAGTATTTGAAGGATTCCATTCTAATTTTCCTGGAAGAAGTATTTGACTGGATTCCATTCTACACAACTGAAATGCTAATTCACAGATCTACAGGTTTATTGTCTTCGTCTCTGCCTCTGGTTTATTGCCCAGTTGCTATGAAATTCCAAAATCATCATCTTTAAAGCCAAAGCCACCAATTTGATGCCGCCTTTGATTTCGAAATATTGTAGTTACTTCTGTAAGTTAATGATAATCTGCAGCCATTATAGCAGGCATCATTTGGAAATTCTTGGAGAAAGCTATTTATATCTCTGCAGCAGCTAGCAAACTGGGCAGAGCTAAATGCAGTTTTTTTATTGACCCAAGACTGAAGCTCGAAGATGGAGACAAACAGCATTGCGGTTTGGATTTCACGGCTGACCTGGCTGGTTTGTGCATGGAGCTTGGTATCATTTAATATTTATCCATGGAACTGCCACGCTCTTTCTCATGAAGCTCAAATCCTCTCGCAAATGAAGAAAAGCATCAAGGATGATCCCTATAATGCATTGGCCAACTGGATGTTAGACTCTGCCGATGCGCCTTGCAACTGGGATGGAATCACCTGCGCCAATTCTACAGGTATGGTCATCGAAATCACACTCGAACACAAATCTCTCAACGGCCCTCTCTATTCCGGCCTATGCAAATTGCAGAGCTTGGAAAAGCTTAACTTGGGTTTCAATAATTTGTATGGGATTCTGCCGCCATCTCTCATGAACTGCAGCAGCCTCCAATCCCTCAACCTCACCACAAATTCTCTCTCCGGCACTTTCCCAGACTTTTCTGGACTGAAGTCCTTGAATATACTGGACCTCACGACCAACAACTTCAATGGCGAATTCCCTCCTTCTCTGGGAAATTTACCAGAGCTAACTTCCCTCAACCTTGCAGATAATCCCTTTACTCCTGGCACAATTCCCCTAGAACTCGCGAGTTTGAAGAAACTCAACACAATCTATTTGGCCACCTGCAATTTCATAGGAGAAATCCCACTTTTCATCTTTAATTTCACAGAGCTGGGCCTCTTGGATCTCTCTAACAACAGCCTCAAGGGATCCATTCCCAAGGAAATCTCCAGCCTGAAGAAGCTCTATCTACTGGAGCTCTTCGACAACTATTTCAGCGGGACTATTCCTCCCGAATTGGGCGATCTCACGTTACTGCATAACTTGGATGCGTCGGGCAACACCCTTACCGGCAGCATTCCACAAGAGCTGGGGAATTTGAAAAAGATATCATACTTGCAGCTCTACAATAACAATCTTTCGGGACAAATTCCCGAGAGCTTTGGGGAATTGCGGTCTCTGGAAGGCTTGTCGCTCTACCAGAACAATTTTACAGGCCAATTACCGCAGAAACTCGGCAGCCTGTCCAAATTCAACATGCTGGACGTATCGCAAAACCAGCTCAATGGTTCCTTGCCTAAAGACATCTGCAGAGGAGGAAACCTGGAGTACTTTCTTGTTCTCGAAAACAATTTCACGGGAGAATTGCCTCTCTCATACGGAGCTTGCCAAAGCTTGATACGCTTCAGAGTCGATAGCAACAGTCTCAGCGGCAGTGTGCCGGAGGGAATCTGGGGTCTGCCCAATGCCAATATTATTGATCTGAGCTTCAACTATTTTGTAGGCGAAATGAGTGCCCAAATCAGAAATGCAAAGAATCTGTCGCAGTTGGCCATTCAAAACAACCAATTCTCCGGCAACTTGGTGCCAGAGATTGGCTCGGCTCAACAACTGGTCAGGATTGAAGCTGAAAACAATAAGTTTACGGGTCAACTACCGAAGGAAATCGGGAGGTTGAAGCAGTTGAATGCACTATATTTACAAGAAAATATGCTGGAGGGATCCATTCCAGACGAAATCGGCTCGTGCAAATCTTTAACCATTATAAATCTTGGGACAAACCCTCTGGACGGAGCCATTCCGGACTCTTTGGGATCTATTGGTGTTTTGAATTCTTTGAATGTTTCAAATAACAATCTCTCCGGATCGATTCCCAGCAGTCTCGGCGCATTGACCCTGAGTTCTATTGATTTCTCCAACAATCAGTTAAGCGGCACCGTTCCCAACTCGCTCATGAGCGTCGAAAGCAGGGGAAGATTTTCAGGAAATCCAGGGCTCTGTGCTAAAATCTTCAGTAGCGATGATACAATTGCAGTTTGCTCGGTTTATTCTTATACTCACAAAAAATCCGGAAGAATGAAACTGGTAGCCGGGTGCATTGCTGGTGCAGTCGTGTTAATATTAGCTGCTGGACTGATAATTTTCCAGCAGTATTTTCATCACCAGGTAGAAATGCCGGAGAAAGAAGAAAACTCAGCATGGAACATCGCAGTTTTTCATAATTTGAGCTTCAAGGTAGAACAGCTTTCCAGGGTTTTATTACTGAAAGATGAAGAGAATGTAATTGGAAGCGGGGCATCCGGCAAGGTTTATCGCGCTGACCTACCCAACAATGAAACTGTGGCAGTGAAGCATCTCTGGACAGCTACCAAAAAGGATATGGATGATATGAATATGGACGATCATAAGAAGAAGAATAACAAAAATGACAACGTTTACAGAGAGTATGACCATCGATTGGCCAAGGCAGAAGTTGACACTTTGGGAGCCATTCGCCACAAAAACATAGTGAAGCTTTATTGTTATCTGTCCAACAGGCATTCAAATGTGTTGGTCTATGAATACATGCCCAATGGGAACCTGTTCGAAGCTTTGCATAGCAATAATGATTTGGATTGGTCAACGCGACACAAGATTGCTTTAGGGGCAGCTCATGGATTATCTTATCTTCACCATGATTGCTCCCCTGCGATTATTCATCGGGATGTTAAGTCTACCAATATATTGCTGGATCAATTTTACGAGGCCAAGATCGCTGATTTTGGTGTTGCAAAAGTTCTTCAAGCCTGCGACAGAGAAGGGGATTCAACCACAGCTTTTGTGGGCACTCACGGTTACATTGCTCCTGGTAAGTTTTTCCGCTCTTTTGACCGGCATATGTGCTCCATTTCCTTTCCTCCATGTTTTCCACTCAAGGCTTTCTGTTCTCAAGTAGTGTGTTTTTGTTACAGTTTTCAGGTCCTCGACCTTTAAAATGATTGATATGGATTTTATTGATATTTCTTACAAATGGATGAAACCTGAATTTTATTACCTGGCAGAATATGCATACTCCTTGAAGGTCACGGAGAAGAGCGATGTTTACAGTTTTGGTGTGGTTTTGCTGGAGCTCATAACTGGCAAACGACCCATTGAACCAGAATTTGGGGAGAACAAGGATATTGTTTATTGGACTTCACACAAATTCTATGAGAAGGACGAGGCATTTGTTCCTCTTGACTCGAAGATTTCCAAGTCATTCAAGGAAGAAATGATTCGGGCTTTGAGAATTGCAATGTATTGCACACACAAACAGCCAACTTTGCGGCCTTCTATGAGAATAGTCGTGCAAATGTTGCAGCACTAAATAAATTGTGAACTTTGAAGAAAACTCTCATTGTAAACTACTAATGCCTGAAGGAGGGTTTTTCATTGCCCCCTAGATGATGGATGAGACATGTATGATGCTTGCAGATGTTCAATTCTTAACATAAAAAGGCTACACATGGAATAGATCATGTTTCATGGAATGTATTCACGGTCATTAATGGACCTGTTCAGTTGGATGATGAAAACCAACATGAGCAGATTGTTGCTCGTAAAAAATGCACTTTTAAATCTATCATACAGTGTAGAGTGACTGCTATCAATACACTGTGCATGCTATCAATCGTCTTCTTTCGCTTTCCTTGTACTTATGTATCATTGTAATATAAGAAACTGAAAACACTTGTATGTCTTCTTCTATATAGTGTTCCTGTAACTCTATGTTAGATCACCATTTGGCAACAAATGGCATAGAGGCAATAAAATCTGTCAGTTGCAAATAAATTTGGAAATATGTTCGGAAGGTTTTCATTTTTCAATACAACGTGATTATTGGATCATGAAATCTATTTTTGGCACTATAATGAGCTTTGCAAGGTAAGAAAATGTCAAATCTACTTAAGGATGACACACTTAACACTATCTTTTTCTATATTTAGCATTTGTTCATTCCTTTGATGATTTATGATTCTATGATTCTATAATCCTATAGGGGTAGAATATTTTTTGTTTGTTTAAGATTCCTACTAGTCAAGTGATTGTTAGTTCCTACTTTCATCAAAAAATTATCACAAATCTCTTAATTTTATCAAAAAAATTATCACTAATCTCCTAAGTTCTATATTGGAGATCAATTTTTTTTCTTTCAAAAAAATACAATTTATGTGTCATGTAATTGGTTAAAAGGTTTGGGGTGTTATTGCCGAATCAATGGCGTCCTTCTTGGTTTTAGAAAAAACATCTTAATTGTCTAACATGCACCACCTCCTCATCGTTGTCACAGACATAGTTTACATAGCCTGCACCATCGCCCCCCTCACCCACTGCTGCCATTGTTTTCATCGCCTACAGCATCATCCCCTGCACCGCCTGCTTTCTCATCTACAAATTCACATATGCTTGCCTGCATTATTACAAGAGAAATTGATTTCTCTTCTCTACATTACGTTATGTAATTCAATGGAACAATTTTGTTTTTGTTCATGAGAGCAAAATTCGAGGAAGCAAGGAAGGTGTTGTTGTACCTGCATATGCTTGGCCTCTGCAGCAAGATCCAACACAACTGCCACTAGCTCCAAGAACTCCACCACTGCCCAACAGGTTGAACCTGACGATGACTATGTTGTCATCACAACTATAGTCATCACAGCTGGAAAATCACAAACTATGTGGCTTTCTTCCTGTCAATGTATTATGTGGATCTATAGATGTTGCTCTTTCTTTCAAGCGTCAGCTAAAACTATTCAGTATGCATGCACCTTATTGCAACTCTCGGTATGTTTTTCTGGCTCACTTGAACTGAAATTCCTGTATTGCAAGTGCCATAGTGTATGCTTGCGCTGTTAGCCAAAGCAGTGTGCCCAAACCTAAAGAAACACAACAATATTTGCAGGCCACAATCTTCCAAGCAACCGCCCCTAGCTTTCGCAACGAGGAATTCACCCTTTCGGGCACTATCCTCTTGATGGTAAACTTGTAGCTATGGACAAATATCGGCCTTTTCTTTCAAAAATATGTCCATCTACGTTTTGACAGTGAGAAATATTCTCCAATCATCTTTGGAGTCATGTTGTTGGAGGTTGAGCCGAAAGAAGGGAAATCTTACTAAGGCATCTTTGAACATCTAGCGAAAGCTCTACCGACTTCTGTTATAAGAAAGAGGAACCTCCATTGTAAATCTCTGTCGACTTCTATTATAAGACGAAGGAAACTCCATTGTAGAAGTAAGGGAGAAAGAAAGTAAAGAATAATTCTGTTTAGAGAAGAATAGGAATTCAAAAGAAACCCTGGCATGGAATGCCTTGGAACTCAAAATTTTAAAGGGTCCTGTGGAAAATAGAAGACCTCCGACATGTATTGAGCATAGGATTTTTACCTAGAAGGATTATGCATGAACTAGGTATTAATAGATGCAAGAGTTATAGAGAATGGAATTTAAACATACCTGGAATTTCTCATATGAGTCTCTGAAAATCAAAGCTTCGACAAGAAATATTATAGACGTCTAGTTGCACATTATCGACTTGATCCCAGGGTTATCCATCTATTTTCGCCTCTACGGCCTATGCCTTCACCCTACCCACCATATCAAATTCCAGTTAAAAACATTAATTTAGATATTCTGATTAGAGTACAATTGGTTTGTAATAGAGGCTAACCAATTTCCTGGAAAAACCCCTTGGGCCATAACATTTGAGGAGCCATGTAGCAATTAGTAGACCAGGTGCATGCTCATTAGCATTGCAGTTTAACACGTTGTGGGGTGTCCCTTTCAATCTTGCGAACGAACTGGGAGACTCGTATTTCGTGCAAAGGTTTTTCCACATTCCCATTCTTTTAACATCTAGCACCTTAAAACTGTGAAAAAGGTTTATACTGCTGACACTTCCCAATGATCTTATTTTAGAAGGAGTAATGTAAGATACCCATACAACCTGACTAAAATGCATATATAAATTTTTTTTCTTTCATATAGGTCATGGGCCATGTATCCTCCTATATCATTCATTCTTAAGATTAATTGTTTTATGTTCAGGCCTTTCCGAAATTAAAAGGTCCTCTCTGCAATTTCGCTTCCGCATGTGGAATTCAGATTTCAGAACCCCATGTTACTTTCTATTTTTCTTTCTCAATTTATGCCTTCTGCATTTCGCATTGAAGACTCCAGGTTGCGGAAAACCCATATTACTTTATATTTTCTTTTTCTCCTTCCACATTCTACAAGGCGGACTCTGGGTTGCGTGAAATCCATATTACTTTATATTTTCCTTTTCACCTTCCGCATTGCACAAGGCGGACTCTGGGTTGCGGAAAACCCAAATTACTTTATAATTTCTTTTTCTCCTTCCGCCTTCTGCATTCTATAGGGACACATCTGGGTTGTGGAAAACCCATATTACTTTATACTTTGCTTTTCGCCTTCCTCCTTCCGCCTTCTGCATTCTGCAAGGCGAATTCTGGGTTGCGGAAAACCCATATTACTTTATTTTTTTTCCGCCTTTTGCCTTTCGCATTCACACTGTCACATCCCCTCTCGTCAATCTAGTGAGATGGAGAGGATGCAACGCTATAACTGGGAATCTAGCCCCATGAACATAAGAAAAATGCATTGGAAGTAAAAGGCATATGTAGATGTATAATGCAGGAAAATACAATGAAAGTAAATCTCTACTTGAACCTCTAACAAGAATTCAATACATTCGTAATAATTCTTAAAACAAATAGATTGCAGAATTAATATAAGAGAGTACTGTTGTAATCACTCAGATCACTAAGTTACCAATAATACATGTAAAGAATCATATAATCATAACAGAGACAAGAGACAAGATAGTCGGTAGAATAATAGGTTATATTACACAAAACACATAAGGGTTCATACAAACATCAAACCAAACCAAGTTCGTATCTGGCTCAACAACCTATTATATATTATTACAAAACAATTATGAATAACTACTTGTTGGTTTAGTCAACCGACACGACCTTTGGAGGCCGACCTAATCTCTAATTAGTCGGCTAACTAGTCTAGTCGGCTTACCGACTAGCTCCTCCAACATATCCCCCAGGAACAAAATATTTCTTCGTCCTGAAGAAACAGGGGATGTTAGTTTTTCAGCATTTAAGCTAGCATTATGTTAGGATCTTTTCACTGAGAGAATAACAAGCACAGCAATAACATAAGCACATCACAAGAGACAAGAGACACAAAGAGTTTTGATCAGGGAAACCATAAATGGAGAAAACCCCGCAACTTCCTCAAAGGTAGAATCACCACAAGATGTAAGACTCCAAAACAGTAAGATGCACTCCCAACAGCAGTAGTCTTCTTCTTCTGTCTAGTCCCAGTATTTGCTTCCTCACTAATGCGCCACACTTGAGTGTGAGTGAATGATGTGTGTGATAAATAGAGAGTCTCACTCTCTATTTATATTCTTCCGTTCACTTGAAGTGCACTCAATCATGTCGGCCCAACTTGACAATTACTTACTTGAGCCTACACCTTAATTAGTGTATAATAACTCAAGTGCCCTGAAACTGTGGGGACTTCCACAATGACTTGACAAGACTTGTTTACATTATTAATCCTCCCGATCGGAACGTTGGGGCATGACAACATGACTCAAATACATAATAGAAACATCTCGGAATAAACATTGGGTTACAATACATAAGATACATAGAAGAATACATTCCGAAGTTACATATACATCAACACTCCCTCTTAACTAGGAAGGTATTCTTTCGACACGATTTTCAGCACTGGTCTTCCTCTCTGTATCAACTGGATCATCTTCGTCCTCAAGTCATGTTCGTCTTCAAGTCATCTTCGTCTTCAAGTCATCTTCATCTTCGGATCTGGATCATCTCTTGATCTGGATCGTCATAGAACTGGATCTGGATCATCACTCGATTTGGATCATCATAGAACATCATCACTGGATCTGGATCATCATCACTGGACTGGATCTAGATCATCACTCGATCTGGATCTGGATCTGGATATGGATCTGGATCATCACTGCTGGATTTGGATCATCACTCGATCTGGATCTCTCGGAGTCATCATAACTAGATATGGATCATAGCTCGATCTGGATCATCTCTGGTCATCATCATATGTGTACTATCTCGTCATAGGAAGATCTATAGAGCCAACCCTTTTTCATGCTGGTTGTAGGCCTAGCCACCAGGTAGGTCTTCGCCCAACACTTACATCTAACCTGCTTGTTAGAAAGGCACGCCCAACACTCACATCTGATCATGTAGTAAACTACAATCACATCAGAAAGGCCTAGCACTCACATTCACCAGCATGGTAGGCACATCAACTACCATATGTGAAATGGCTCTGCACTTATATCTGACCTACTCGTCAGAAGGGCACAATTCCATCCAGGCAGGAACACATCCTGCTCACAATGATGAAAGGTTTCCACTCTTTCACCCAGGCTGGAATCACATCCGGCTCAAAATGATGGAAGACTTCTATCCAGGCAGGAACACATCCTACTCACAGTGATGAAAGGTTTCCACACTTTCACCCAGGCTGGAATCGCATCCTACTCACAATGATAGAAGATTTCTGCACTTACATCTGACCTACTCGTCAGAAGGGCATGCACTCACATCTGACCTGGTAGGAACTGAATCCTACACCCTCGTTAGAATGGCCCCCAGTCCCAGACTGAGCTACCTGGTAACTGACCAGGTGCCTCCACTCTCCCAGAGAGTGGCAGTTGCCCTTACATCTGCCCTACTCGACAGAATGGCCAGCACTCATATCTGACATGGGAGGAACTTAATCCTTTAGCCATGAACAGAATGGCTCAGCCCTTACATCTGACCTACTCGTCAGAATGGCTCTCTCAGTCCCAAACTGAGTGTTCCTGGTAACTGACTAGGTGCCTCCATTCCCAGAATGGCAGTCAGCACTCATATCTGACATGGAAGGAACCAAATCCTCTCACCATGACAGAATGGCTCAACCCTTACATCTGACCATGGAAGGAACCAATCCTCTCACCATGTCAGAATGGCTATGGGTCTCATCACTTTCTCTTGGAAGGAACCTCGATCTGGAGAACACCAAGTCTCTCTCTGAAGTACTCGAACTTCATCCTAGCCAATGGCTTCATCAATATATCAGCTATCTATTCCTCCATCGCAACATACTGGAGCTTCACTGCTCCTCTCTGCACCATATCTCTGATATAGTGATACTTGATCTCGATATGCTTCGACTTATCATGGAACATTGTATTCTATGACAAATTCACGCAACTCTGGTTGTCACAATGTATACAAGTAGCATCCAACTAGAGATCAAATATATCAGACAGTAGCTTCCGCAACCATACTACCTTACAACTAGATGAACAAGCTGCGACATACTCTGCTTCAGCCATACTCAGTGCCACACAGGATTGCTTCCTGCTAAACCAAGAGATCACACTTGCTCCCGTACTGAAGCAACATCCTGAAGTACTCTTCCTGTCGATGGCACTGGCTGCCCAATCTGAATCAACATAACCTTCCAGGTTAATCTTCTGATTCACATCGTACTTGAGCCCATAATCAACTGTACCCTTCAGGTACCTCAGAATATGCTTTGCAGCCATCAAGTGAACACTTCTCGGATCTGTCAGGTACTGGCTCAAGGTTTTCACGGCAAAGCAAATGTCTGGCCTCGTGTTTGTCAGGTACATCAATGACCCAATCATCTGACGATACATCGTAGCATCAACCGTCTCTGATGAAGCATCACTTAATAGCTTCATGTTCGATGCCATAGGTGTGGTCATGCAGTCCATCATCCTAAACCTCTTTAGGATCTCTACTGCATACTTCCCTTATCCAAGGAAGATTCCATATGTACTCTGCCACACCTCCATACCTAGAATAGTAGTGCATCGACACATGACAGGAACATCACTGGTCTTCCGCCTTCAACCTTGAAGCAAAGGTTGGAATCCACTTTACTCTCAATAAATCCTAGAATCATCAATAATCTACCCATCCTGTCATACCATGTCGAGCCTCAGGATCTTCTGCAATCACTCCCTCTGAAGCGGAGCATCATACTCCCTCTGTCTTATGTACTCTATGCACTGAAACATTCTGTACTGGAGTGACAAGTAGTATCCATCTAGGATCTTTGGATATCAAGATCCTCTATTTTGAACTTTTTCAAAAGTTCTTATCACATCCATCTATGAGCTTGTCATACTTTATCAACCTTGTAGAAAAGGTCATGATATTCGTCAAGCTCGTCATGTATATGTTATCCCATGGGTGTCTTTTGAACTCGTACAAGGCCTTCTTTCTTTTGCACACATGATCATGTCATGTGACTTCACTTCTAGTAGTTGTAAATGTTTCTTCGTAGTCTATGCCTTCTTTTCATGAGAAGCCTTATGCTACGAATCTTACCTTGTATCCCACGATGTTTCCATCTACTGCATGATGGAACTATGAACTTCTCTTCAGGTCTCGATACTACTCCCTGACATCATTCTTCTTGAACTAGTCTTCCCTTTCTTCTTGGTGGCTAGAAGGTTCTGCATCAATGATGTCACTGCACTCGTCATATTATTCTTCATTTTGAAATGTTGTCACTTGCTCTTCGGAACAAGTCTTCATTCTTCTTTGCTTGTAGGTGATTATGTATGCGATATTTCCTATAAGTCAAATGCATTTATATGGTTAGAAACATTTCATAAGGAATATTTATACTGGCAAACACTTATGCATAAATATATGATCATGCAACTACTTTAGCCAATACAACATTCATCCATATCTCATTGAAACTTTCTAGATGCCTTCCATCTCTACCAGGACAACATTGAGATTGTGCACTAATCCAATATGTCAGCAAAGAGGTTTCATTCTAGATAAGTATCAATGGAGAGTTGTATAGCACCATGAGCTACTTACCCATCGCATGCATATTAGTAGTATATTGTCATTAATGCAAACATCCTATCATGCATAATACAATAACTGAATATAAAAGAATGCATAACAAAACAATGAAATGACAATTGAATACTTATCTTTATTTGTTTCGTGGGTACACTGCTTCTTGAGCCTTCAGCTTCATCGTCCTCTTCATTCATGATATCATCATTTCTTATCCAAATGCTAAAGAGGATAAGAGGTGCTTCAAGAGTTCAGGTCTTCATATTCCCCATCGCTTGAGGGATCTTCTTTGGATGGTAAGAGCTTGATCTTCAGTTGCTCCCACCTTGAGTTCTCTTCCCAGAGTCTATTGAAAGAAATCACTTTCTTTTGGCACACATTCCTCGAATGAATGAATCCTACGATCCTGGGAGGCCATTCAAAATGGCCGTCACCACTTCTTCATTCTTCACTTCTTCTTTTACCGCTTCAAGTTGTTCTTTGATTTGAGAGACTCTTATGACTGCATGGTCTCTTCATTCTGGATCTTCACATTCTTCAACTGGTTTCTTTAGGTCATATTCTGATTTTTTTTCTTCCCTTCAAATAGCTTGATATTCTGGAAGACCTTCAACAACTTTGCTTGCAATATGTAGTGCTCTGTAATGCACATGTGCAAGCCTTCTATGCCAAATCTCATTTGGCTCTACTGTGTCATGGATCAAGGCTTATTCTGGATAGCCCTTCAATTTGTACAAGCCTCCTTCTTGTTCTTCAATCACTACCGCATCATCGATAGTCTTTCCTTTTGGCCATATGATGACTTGACCATCTATGAATGCAACCCGCATTCATTTTGCATCAATGCTGAAATGGAGAGAAGGTTCTTCTTGAGTCCTGGAACAAACAATACTTCTTTCATTGTTAGAGACTTACCAGAGTCTAGCTTGTATGAATATTCCCCACTACCTTTTATTGGATATTGGTAGTCTTCTCCTAGTTTCACCTTGTGAGGTGATTCATGTTCTGACAGTCTTACAAAGGATTCCTTGAATCCCGTCATATGTTTGGAAGCCCCACTGTCTGTAAGTCAATCATCACTTCCATGAGTAATGTTACCTATGAGAGCTGATATCAAAACATATTCATCCTCGCTTGAAGAATCTTCAATTTCATATCTGGATCTATTTCTGGATGGTTCATCATCCTCTTCAGCATGAGCATGATGTCTTCTTTGGCCTTGACCAAGTTCTTCTTGTGGAAGGCTTCTAACCTTGTCTCCCTCTGAAACTGGAACCTCTATACTCATGTAGGTGTCCAATCCATTTTCTTCAGAGAGATCAAATACTTATATGCTTGGAAGTCGTCAACTTCACCAAGCTTATCATCAGGCTGTTGTGATAGATCACTTTGAAATGAGAACCTCAAATGAAAATAGCAAAGGATTAGATCTTACCGATTTGAGGTGTCCGTGTTGGTTTCGGAGCTGGCTGATCTAGGGTTTGCCACAGAAACCCTAATTTTCAAAAATTGGAATCTTTAAGATATTATTGAATAAATATCTAGATATATTCAAATGGAGCTGTCCAATATACTCCTTTTCTGAAAACAGTGAAGGGAAGCTCCTGGAACAGGAAGCCCTAATTTTCCAATTTTTCCTGCAGAAATTCCTGTTACTGTTTCTGTGATATCTCTGCAATTGCAGCTCCTCTGTGTTGGAAATTTCACACTGAGGTAACCTCACATGTCCCTAATCCAACACCATAGGATTCATCAGAATTTGTTTCACCATTTTGGATTTATGATCCTTTTCCCAAGGTGACCTGTTACAGGACTGTTCAGAACAACGATGTTGTACGGCATGCCATGTGTCACTGGTTCATATTCTGAGTCTAATATTTGGACCAACAAAATTAAATTCCGTGAAATTTCTGGAACATCTTCAGGAATTCCATTTGGACCTCTGTAGCCCAAGATATTGCAGATATCCCCAGATGTCCCGTTTAGGGATGAATTCTGGAAGAGGCTGGAACCCTAACTTGGAGAGATCATATCTCCTAGAATACAGAGAATATGAGTCTGATTTTTGGACACAGGATTCATCATGATTTTAGCTTCGGAAACTACAATTTTTATCTCTTGAAACTTTTCCAATATTGTAATACAGCGACTGTACCAAAACTTAGCAGTTTTATTATTTAGGGTTTCTCTAGCTCGAGGTCAAACTAGGGTTTGACTTTCCTGGAGTTTCACCCAACCAAATTTGTTGATCCAGGTCTATAAACTTTGGTTTTGATGAGGAGAACAATCCTGTGCTGGTCTCACTCAAAAATTCCTCTTCTGTAGAAATCCCTAATTTCCGCATCGAAGACTGAAAATGCTCAGAATCGAATTCTTTTTCGACAGAAAGATGCACCCTAAGGAGGAGAGTTGTTCCACCTTACTTTTGCTGAAAATCTGTGGAGGAAGGTCCACAAAATAGGAATCCCTAGTTCCCACAGCTGCACAGTGTCTTCTTCTCAGGTTAGCTCTGATTCCATGTTAGTTTTTCAACATTTAAGCTAGCATTATGTTAGGATCTTTTCACTGAGAGAATAACAAGAACGACAATAACATAAGAACATCACAAGAGACAAGAGACATAAAGAGTTTTGATCAGGGAAACCATAAATGGAGAAAACCCTGCAAATTCCTCAAATATAGAATCACCACAAGATGTAAGACTCCAAAATAGTAAGATGCACTCCCAACAGCAGTATTCTTCTTCTTCTGTCTAGTCCCAGTATTTCCTTCCTCACTAATGCGACACACTTGAGTGAGAGTGAATGATGTGTGTGATAAATAGAGAGTCTCACTCTCTATTTATATTCTTCCATTCACTTGAAGTTCACTCAATCATGTCGGCCCAACTTGACAATTACTTACTCGAGCCTACACCTTAATTAGTGTATAATAACTCAAGTGCCCCGAAACTGTGGGGACTTCCACAATGACTTGACAAGACTTGTTTACGTTATTAATCCTCCCGATCGGAACATCGGGGCATGACAACATGACTCAAATACATAATAGAAACATCCCGGAATAAACATCGGGTTACAATACATAAGATACATAGAAGAATACATTCTGAAGTTACATATACATCAACAGGGGAGGTATCCAAAATATCCTTTCTGAAGTAGTCTTCTTCCTCTTTTCTTTGTCTTTATGGGCTATGCAGTCGAATAGATGGTCATTTCTGTACACATATCTCCACAATGGATTCTGCTGTGATGGCTAGTTGGTGCTGAAATTCTATCCAATTACGGAGAGCATTCTGAATGTCAATGGTCAAGGTTGTTATGCTTGACAGAGTCGACATATTCTCTTGTATTGGTAGGTCTATGATATTGATCATGTCGATCACCAGCAGTTGAGTCTTTTCTTCTGTTGCGTCGAGCAATCTTTTCATTTGTGGGAAAATCTTGTCCAATGTGTTGATACTGGGTAGTGCTTGATTCATCCACTGATGTGCTTTTTTTTCCAATTTTTCCAGTTTTTCTTTTTCCAGTACAATATGATCTTGCACTGTGTTCCTCATTGCTTCTTCCAATCTTTGTTGATTTTCCAATGTTCTAATGTGTTCACGGGTGTCTCAAGCCTGCTGAAATACCTTACCATAGTAAGTGTACCAACTATGCAGTACTTCTTCTATGGTGGCAGACTCCTCCAAATGTTCATGTAGTACTTTGTAGGCTTATGAAAATGTTGTGTGCTAATTTCTCAATCGCACAGAAGTCTCTTCTTTTTTCTCATCCTTCTTGGCCTGCAATTGTGTCTGAAGGTTTGACATGACACTTTCAAGTAGCTGATAAGCTCTTTCTAATGGTTTGTCGGTGTCAGTCTCTTTTTATCTTGGTAAAATTGTTTGATTCAGATTCCTGCATTTGGTCAGGAATTCGACTTGTTATACTTCCAGTTTGTCTATCTATCCTTTTCTATCTTTATTTCTCGTTGTATCCTCCTTAGTGAGTGCTCCCAATAGTTGGTCCAGTTCTCCATCTCTAAGTTTTGGTGTGTCAACTGTAGTAGTCGACCCTAGTTGATGAAGGTGTATAACTGTCAGTACTTGTTGTGTCTACTTCTGTTCTCTTTTATTTTTCTTTTATGTTTAGAGTGATGGACCACTACAGGTCCTGTTGGTACTGATGTTGGTTGTTGCTGCTGTATTTGGTACTCTTTAGTCGGTGGATTCTCAGTCGTCTGAAATTATGTTGTGGTCGAATTAGCTTGTTGAGTTTCATGGGTGGGACTTGCGTTTGTTTGTGCTTCCAATGGTGGCGAAGATGGTGGTTCTGGAATATGAGGAGACTCTGGTGCTGGTGGTGGTGACAGTGATGGTGAATGGTCTAGGGTTAGTGGGGTGGATGTGAGGTGACTTGTTGACATGGGGTTTTTGACTTCAGGTTGTAAGTCGACAAGGTTGTCGATTTCTTCAAATTCCACGAGGTTTGTAATTTTTGCATCTGGTGCTGCTTGGTCATTTCCTTCAAGGTAAAGTGCTCCCCCATCTACCTCATTGACCGGAAGGTTTTGGAAAGTTGGCGTGAATGATGAAATTTGTGTGGCTACAACTGTAGATGTTTTGTTAGGGTTCGGATGACCAAGGATTTGACGAGTCCCACAACTTTTCATGGTGGTGAGACTTGGTCGGTTCGTGAGGTGAGACTTAGTCATGAAGATCTCGACTCTATGAGTTGATGGGTGGTGTTTATTTGCTGGGAATTACATAATAAATTTGGCATCTTGTTGATAAATTGTTGAAGTTCAACATCTTTATCATTTTTTTCTTTCAAGGTTCCAATGATGATATCTTTGTAAATTGGTGATATGGCCATGGTTGAGTCTGGTGTTATTCTAGTTGGAGAAGGTCATGGGCAGTGTGGTGTCAAATCAATAGGACTTATTCTGGGCTGGGTGGCAGCTCTTACCTTTTTAGGCTTGCCTTGCTTCACTCTTGATTCGACAAACTGTTTAAACTGTGTTTCTACATATACTTTGTTCAGTGAAGCATCCTCCAGAATGTCGGCAACAGTAGCAAGTAGTTCGTCTTCATCTTTTGATTCTTCTGGTAAGGTGAGTTTGTACCTACCCTTCCCTTGTGCTTGAGTCTCTTTCTTTTTCCTTGAGGTTGATATTTCCTGAACTATTCTTTTTCAGATTTTCTTTTGTTGTAGCATACTCAAGTCTGTCAGATTGTGTCTCTTCATCCGTCTGTGCTCCTCCCTCCTCCTGTTGTTGTTGAGTCGAGAAAATAGTGTTTTGTTATGTTGGCACCATGGCTTGTGGTTTTGTCACCACCATGTCTTACTGTTCAGTCGATGCATTTTCAATCTGAAGGAGGTTTTGCTCCTCTGTCGGGCTATCTTTAGAAGTGAAGGTACTAATATGAAGGTGGATTTCATAGTTTTCTTCTTTCTCCTGGTCGGTCAATGGTTCAACAATGGGTTGATTAATATCTTTCGCAACCTTTGGTATAGTTATTTTGGTTTTCTTCTACCTGGATAGCTCTGTGAAAATATCCTCGACCATTAGATAATAGTCGAGTGGTTTTTCTTTTGCTGTGGACCCTCACGCGTGCCATACTGCAGTGTGGTTGAGTTCCAACTGGATATGTGATGTAGGGGGCATACATCTTAGGATGTTTTGAGGAAACCTCCATTTGGATGTTTGAACTTTAAGATTTTGAAACCAGTTTTCTAAGAACACTTTTCCTTCTTCCTGCTCCTATGGATTTCTAGCCAATGAGAATGACTTGAAACGCCACATATTGAACCTAGTCGGTTCTAGGAATTCTGGATGTCTGACTGGACATTGTTGATGTATATGTAACTTCGGAATGTATTCACTTGTATGTTTCATGTATTGTACCCCAATCTTTATTCTGGGAAGTATCTGTAATGTAATTGAGTCATGTCATGCCCCGATGTTCCTATCGGGAGGTTCTATAATGTAAACAAGTCATGTCAAGTCATTGTCGGTAACCCTCCTATTGTTCAAGGGTTAAAGTCCCCGTAGTTCCAGGGCCCTAGGGTTATTAGACTCTCCTAGAGAAGTCGGCCATAGTGAGTTATTGTCAAGTCGGGAATTAGTATAAATAGAGAGTGAGCCTCTCTATTTAACACACACTCACTCACACTCAGTTGTAGCGCATAACTGAGAGAGAAGAAGCTGCTGGGGCTAGAAAGAAAGAGGCTACTGCTGTCAGGAGATCATCTTACTGTTTTTGGGTTTTACTTTTGGTGTTGATTCTATCTTTGAGGAAGTTGGGGGGTTTTCTCCATTTATGGCTTCCCCGAGGAAACACATTGTGTTCATTGTCTCTTGTGTTTGATTGCTGCACTTGTTATTATCTCAGTTAAAGATCCTAACATAATGCTAGCTTGAATGATAAAAATATAACATGGTATCAAAGCTAACATGAGAAGAAGACAATGTGTAGCTGCGGAAACTAGGGATTCCTACTTTTTAGATCTCTCTCCACATATTTTCAGAAAAAGAAGGTTGGACTATCTCTCCTCCATAGGGTGCATCTTTCTGTCGAAGTAGAATTTGATTTTGAGCATTTTTCAGTTTTTGACCCGACACTACTACCGAAAATTAGGGCTTTCCACATAAGTGGAATTTTTGAGTGAGCACAGGCTTGGATTGATCTCCTCCTCAAAATTGAAGTTTAGAGATCAAGATGAAAGCATTTGGTTGGACAGAACTCCAGGAAATCCAAACCCTAATCTGGTCCTGGACCAACACTACAGAAATTCAGCTCCATATTTAGATCTGACATCTTGACCTGGTAAGATCTAAATATTTTGTATTTCCATTTGAGGTTCTCAGTTAAGATGTCTCATCATACCAAGCTTGATGAAAATCTTTAGGGAGCTGATAACTTCTGAACCTAGAAGTATAGGATCTCCCTGGTTCTAGAAGAAAATGAGTTGGACTCCTATATCAATGAGGAGGTTCTAGTTCCAAAGGGAGATGAGGCTAAGGCCTTACACAAGAAGAGGTTGGTCATGGTTAAGAGGATTATTACTGATTCGATCAAGGATCACCTCATACCACAGGTGTCCTCCATAAAGACACCTAAAGCTATGCTTGATGCCCTGACCAAACTATTTGAAGCGAAGAACATAAACCGGAAGATGAATATGAGAAACAACTGAAGAATGTAAAGATCCAAAATCAAGAGACCATCCAGTCTTAATTTATAAGGGTCTCTCAGATCAAGGAACAGTTGGAAGCAGTAGATGAAGAAGTGGAGAATGCAGAGATTGTGATGACCACCTTGAATGGTCTCCCTAGATCATGGGACTCCTTTATTCAAGGGATCTATGCCAGAAAGAAGTTAGTCAAATTTAGCAAAATATGGGAAGAATGCTCTCAAGAAGAATCTCGGATAGCAGCTCGAGAAGAAAATATGGGAAGTGAATATCAAGCTCTCATAGTTCACTCCAAGAAAAGCAAAAGAAGTTCTCATCACTCTAGAGGTAAGCATTTCCATAAAAATAACACTAGAAAATATTTGTCTAGAAACAGATGTTATACTTGTGATAAAGTAGGACACTTTGCAAAAGATTGTCCTAAAAGACAAAATAAGAAAAAGGGAAACAAGAGAAGACATCATGCTCATGCTGCAGAGGATGATGAACCTTCCACAAAGAGAATCAAACAAGAAAGTGATTATTCTTCAAGTGATGAAGATTATGTCTTGATTTTTTCTCTCATGGGAAACATCACACATGGAAGCAATGATTGGCTTGTAGACAGTGGGGCTTCCAAACATATGACAGGATTCAAAGAGTCCTTTGTGAAATTTTTAGAACATGAATCACCCCACAAGGTGAAACTTGGAGATGACTACTCATATCCAATAAAAGGTAGTGGGGAATCCTCCTATAAGCTAGACTTAGGAAAGTCTATGAAGATGCAAGATGTATTGTTTGTACCAAGACTAAAGAAGAACCTCCTCCCTGTATCTACATTAGATGCAAAAGGAATGAGGGTTGCATTTGTAGATGGCCAAGTCCTCATGTGGCCAAAGGGAAAGTCTTTCGATGATGCAGTAGTGATTGCGGAACAAGAAGGAGGACTATACAAATTGAAGGGACAACCAGAACAAGCTTTGGTTCATGACTTGGTAGAACCAAATGAGCTTTGGCATAGAAGGCTTGCACATGTGCATTACAGAGCACTAGCACTTGCAAGCAAAGCTGTTGAAGGTCTCCCAGAAATGCAGACAAAAAATGAAGGTGTATGCAAAGGATGTGCGGAAGGGAAGAACACAAAGAAGACATTTCCAAGTAGCGAGAGCAAGGAAAAAGGAATCATGGAAATCATCCACTCTGATGTATGTGGTCCAATTTCATCCAGTTCACTAAGCGGGTATGTATACTATGTTTCTTTTATTGATGATTTTTATAGAAAGACATGGATATACTTTATGAAGAACAAAGATGAAGTATTCAACAAGTTCGAGGAATTCAAATCCTTGATCAAGAACCACACAGAAAAGAAGATCAAGACCTTTCGATCAGATAATGGTAGAGAATTCACATCAAATGAATTCAAAGCATTATGCAAAGATTCAGGAATTAAGAGGGAGTTAACTACTCCATATAATCCACAATAGAATGGGGTTGTAGAAAGGAAGAATAGAATGATCATGGAAGATGCAAGGGCTATGCTTCATGATCAAGATATTCCCATGCATCTATGGGCAGAAGCTGCCAGAATAGCGGTGTATGTACAGAACCATACTCCACACAGAGTACTCGAGAACAAGACACCTGAAGAAGTCTTTTCCATCAAGAAACTAGAAGTCAGCCATCTCAGAATACTCGGTTGTCCAGTGTACATACACATTCCAAAAGAAAAGAGGACAAATCTAGATCCTTCAAGAAGGAAGGGTATATTTGTGGGATACTCTGAAAGCTCGAAGGCTTACAGAATATACTTCCCAGGATTCAAGAAGATTGACATCAGTAGAGATGTAACATTTAACGAAGATTTAGCCTACATTAGATCCAAGAAGAGATCAACTGAAGAACCTGAAGAAACAGAAGCACCCAGAATTCATGATACAACCATGAACGAAGAAATTCAAGAAGAGGATCAAGAATTAGAAGAACCTCAAGAACCTATGGATACACCTCAGGAGAAGAATCCTCACAAGAGGAAACCTACTTGGGTACGTGAAATTATCCAAGGTGTAGAAAGATATGGAGCTTCAGAAGAAACAAATAGAGGAAGGAAGAGAACTAGGTCCTGCTCTAGTTATGTAGCCCTACTATGTGACATTATTGATAAAGAACCTTCCAACTATGAATAAGCGGCAGAAAGGAAAGAATGGAAGGATTCTATGATCAAAGAGTATTAATTAATCATGAAGAATGATGTCTAGGATATTGTCCCAAGACCAGAAGGGAAGTCTGCTGTAATTTCCAAATGGATCTACAAGATCAAGCATGCTGCAGATGGTAGCATAGAGAAATATAAAGCAAGATTTGTGGCTCATGGTTTCTCCTAGAAAGAAGGAATAGATTATGAAGAAACTTTTGCACCTGTAGCCAGATACACTTCCATTAGATCAATACTTGCTCTGGCTGTAGTGATGAAATGGAAGATACACTAGATGGATGTCAAGATTGCTTTCTTGAATGGTGTAGTGGAAGAGGAAGTGTATGTGGAGCAGCCACTCAGTTTTGAGACACATGACAGGGAGTCTCATGCGTGTAGATTGAAGAAATCCATGAACGGTTTGAAACAGGCACCCAGGACATGGTACGATAGATTCGACAGCTTTCTATCCAGTTTGGCCTTTACCAAGAGTAAAGCGGATTCCAACCTTTACTACAAGGTTGAATATGGTAACCCAGTAATAATTCTACTGTATGTAGATGATCTGTTTGTAACAGGTATGGGTGGGTTGATTACTGATACGAAGAGGAATCTTGCTACCGAGTTCGAAATGAAGGACTTGGGTATAATGCATTATTTTCTTGGCATGGAGGTGTGGCAGAATGTAGATGGAATCTCCCTGGGGCAAGGGAAATATACGATAGAGATCGTGAAGAGATCCAGGATGATGGACTACAAGGCCATGACCACACCTATGGCATCAAACCTGAAGCTATTGATTGATGCTTCATTAGAGTTGGTTGATGCTACGATGTATCATCAGATGATTGGGTCCTTGATGTACCCGATGAACACAAGACCATATATTTGCTTTGCTGTGAACACCTTGAGCTAGTTCCTGATAGATCCGAGACATGTTCACTTGATTGCTGCAAAGCATATTCTAAGGTACCTGAAGGGTACATCTGATTATGGGCTCAAGTATGAGGCGAATCAGAAGATTAACTTGGAGGTTTATGTTGATTCAGATTGGGCAGGAAGTGCCCTCGATAGGAAGAGCACTTTAGGATGTTGCTTCAGTATGGGATCAGGTGTGATATCTTGGTTTAGCAGGAAGCAATCCTATGTGGCACTGAGTACAACTGAAGCATAGTATGTCACAACTTGTTTAGCTAGTTGTGAGGAAGTATGGCTGAGGAAGCTACTATCCAATCTATTTGATCTCCAATTAGATGCTACTTGTATATATTGTGACAACCAGAGTTGTGTGAATTTTTTGGAGAACCCGGTGTTCCATGACAAGTCGAAGCATATCGAGATCATGTATCACTATATCAGTGATATGGTGCAGAAAGGAGCATTGAAGCTCTAGTATGTTGTGACGGATGAATAGATAGCTGATGTGTTAATGAATCCATTGGCCAAAGTGAAGTTTGAGTACTTTAAGGAAAAGCTTAGTGTTCTCCAGATCGAGGTTTCCCCCGGGGGGAAGTGATGAGTCTGTGAGCCATTCTGACATGGTGAGAGGATTGGTTTTTTCCATGGTCAGAGGTAAGGGCTGAGACATTGTGTCATGGTGAGAGGATTGGTTCCTTCCATGTCAGATATGAGTGTTGAGCCATTCTGATACAACTATAGGATTGGTTCCTACATGATCAGATATAAGGGCTATTTCCATTCTCTAAATGGAGCTACCTGGTCAATTACCAGGAATACTCAGTCTAGGATTGAGGGCTATTCTAATATGATTGTGGGATGTAGTCTCACATGATCGGATATAAGTGCAGGGCCATTCTGACGTGATTGAGGGATATGTTCCCACTTGATCAGATATAAGGGTTGTTTCCATTCTGTCATGGTGAGAGGATTGGTTCCTTCCATGTCAGATGTGAGTGTTGAGCCATTCTGATGTGACTCTAGGATTGGTTTCGACATGATCAGATATAAGGGCTATTTCCATTCTCTGAATTGAGGCACCTAGTTAGTTACCAGGAACCCTTAGTCTGGGGCTGAGTGCCTTTCTGATGAGTCAAGGTCAGATGTAAGTGTTGTGCCTTTCTGACGAGTCAAGGTCAGATGTGAGTGCTGCGCCTTTTCACAAATGATAGTAGTTATGTCCTATCATGCTGGTGAATGTAAGTGCTATGCCTTTCTGATGAGTCAAGGTCATATGTAAGTGCAGTGCCTTTCCACAGATGATAGTAGTTGTGTCCTATCATGCTGGTGGATGTGAGTGCTGTGCCTTTTCACAGATGATAGTAGTTGTGTACTATCATGCTGGTGAATGTAAGTGATGTGCCTTTCTGACATGGTGTTGGATGTGTTCCTCTCATGTTCAGATGTGAGTGCTGGACATTTTGACTTAGGGTCAGATATAAGCGCTAAAGAAGACCTACAAGGAGGCTAGGCCTACAACCAGCATGAAAAAGGGCTAGCTCTGTAGAAATTCCTGTGACAAGAAGAATCATAAGATAGCACCTATGATGATGACCCAGTGATTATCCAGATTGAGTGATGATTCAGATCTAGTAATGATGTCTCCAAGATGATCCGTATTGAGTGATGATCTAGATCCAGCAGTGATGATCCAGATCCAGTGATGATGTCCTCGTGATGATCCATATTGAGTGATGATGATTAAGATTGAGTGATGATCCAAATCCAAGATAAAGATTACTTGAAGATGAAGATGACTTGAAGATGCAGATGACAAGATGATCCAGAGAAGAAGACCAGTGCTACCAAATTGTGTCGAGAGAATACCTTCCTAGTTAAGAGGGAGTTTTGATGTATATGTAACTTCGGAATGTATTCACTTGTATGTTTCATGTATTGTACCCTGATGTTTATTTCGGGAAGTATCTGTAATGTAATTGAGTCATGTCATGCCCCAATGTTCCTATCGAGAGGTTCTATAATGTAAACAAGTCATGTCAATTCATTGTGGGTAACCCTCCTATTGTTCAAGGGTTAAAGTCCTCACAGTTCCAGGGCCCTAGGGTTATTAGACTCTCCTAGAGAAGTCAGCCATAGTGAGTTATTGTCAAGTAGGGAACTAGTATAAATAGAGAGTGATCCTCTCTATTTAACACACACTCACTCAAACTCAGTTGTAGCGCATAACTGAGAGAGAAGACGTTGCTGGGGATAGAAATAAAGAGGCTACTGCTGTCGAGAGATCATCTTACTATTTTGGGGTTTTACTTTTGGTGCTGATTCTATCTCTGAGGAAGTTGTGGGGTTTTCTCCACTAATGGTTTCCTTGAGAAAAAAAATTGTGTTCATTGTCTCTTGTCTTTGATTGATGTACTTGTTATTCTCTCAGTTAAATATCCTAACATAATGCTAGCTTGAATGATAAAAATCTAATAGAGATAGGTGGTACATAGCTATCCATATTAATAGTGATGGAAATCTAATTATTGCATCTGATTCCTGGAACTTTTGACAGGTAGATTTGAGCATGTCGGCCACATATTGAGGCCAGCAGTAAACTTTCCCTGAGTCTGTTATGCAGTTAACAGCTTCCAGCATGTCGAGTTTCAAATTAAATCCTCATCCTGTGATAGTCAGGCCTATGGACATGATTTTGGGCACCATTTTGGGCATAGTGGCTTTAATTTGTCTGATAATTAACTCTTTGGATTTTTTTCCTGTCAGTGTTCCTGTTAGTCTTTCAACCAACCCTTCTTTGATACCTACAGGAACATGGTCACCTTTTCTACAAAGCCCGGTAAGTTTGTAGATGGTTTCAGCTGATATTTCTACTGGTTTGTCAAAGAAGAATTTCCCATTGTGGTATCGACTGATGATGAATTTGACAATATTTTCTTTTGTCCCTCCAAAACTTGTCATGAGGGGTGCATTAATATAATTCATGATAGTACTATGGTTTATTTTTGTCACCTCTTCTGTCATTTTCGTCTTACCTGCGTAAGCCCTTTTTTTTTTATTTCAGTCCAGTGTCGTGCCCATGAAACTTCTTGGACTTTTGCATTTTTAATATTTTGCAACCATTTCACCAGTGGACTTACGGCATATTCCAACTCTTTTTCTTTGACTATCATGGCTCTGGTTTGTTTTGGGGACATCTTGTCGGTTTCTGGTTCGGCTTTCTTCGTAGTTAATTTTCTCTCGGAAGTCTGGTAACTTTGTCGCTCTAGATTTTGGTAAAGTGATATGAAATCTTTGTCTGAAGTAGTATTTATAGGTGGGGCAAATGGTGATCTTGTCGATGGAGCTATTAATGGTGGATTTGAGAGTAAAGGATGCTCTATTGAAGGCTCTTTTAATGTGCTTTGGTTTTGGCACTCCTTTTGACCATAGTCATGATGGCTTGATTGGACCTTTTGCTCCTCTTTTCGATGTCGATGGTATTAATTCTTGCACATGATCTAGGAACTAGGAATCAAAATCATCAAAGAATTATTAACAAATTACACATGAATTAGCAATAATTGGAACCAAAATAGGTTTCCTCTCTGTATATTATATAAACAAGAAAGGATTACAATTTCCATGCAGAGCAATGGCTTAACTCCATGAAAGAATTCGAATAACTAAGGGACAATTCGAATTCAAAGAGTGAGTCTAGCTTAACTGACTCTTTGCCATGAAATCTCACTCAGTTAACCACTTGACAAAAACCCTAATTGACTCACCAATCCCTAACTGAAGTTGGAGTGCAATAAATGACTTAATCTCAACTGAAGGATATCAAACACATGTCATAGCAACCAACCATCAAGTGCTAGTACTACATGACTCCAAAGAACCCTGGTGAGGGTAACTAAAGATGAACTGACCAACAGAAGTTGGTGTAGGCGCCTTGTTAACTCCAGTTCATTAAATAATAATAAAATAATCATTAAATAATATATTTAATGAATGGAGGTGCCTTAACTAACTGTAACTGATTGGTTGAACTGAAAGTAACCACCAGTTAGCAATTAGGTGCATTAATGTCACACAGATCACCCCTGGAGTGCTCCAGTTAGCCTCCTTGAATGTAGGGAAGGCTAAGTTATCCTCCTTGACTATAGGTAGGCGTGGGTATGACTGGGATGATGGAAATTAATGCTCCACTGATGTCAATTAAACTTAGGATAGTGGTTTAACTAGGCCAATTTGACCGAAAGAGTGTGTATGATGGTAGATGTCTCCAACACCCCCCCTTAAGCTATACTCAGGAAGAGTTAGAAAACATAGATGCATAGAATTCTAGGGCCCTGGAAAATAAGGCCATAGGTCACCCTATACAATAAATCAACTAAAACAATGCTCAAAACAAACTAAGTGAGGAAAAGAGGGAAAACCCAGTGGGAAAAAACCCCCCTCAAGCTGAACACTGAAAGTAGTCTGGATCACCCTGATGAACTCACCCCCAATAGTGAACAGAGGTAAGTGAACTTCTTTTGTGAAAATATCTTGGTGAAGATGTCCGGAGGAATCTTCCACTTTGGAAGAAAAACAATGCACTCAACTGGATCAGAAATATAAACAGCTGCACGGTGAAAACTGGACCCATGTAGAGCAACTGAAATCATCTAAAGAGAGAGAAAAGGTTCTTGAGGATTTGAACCATGTGTGGAACACTCAAGAAACTGATGTTGCAGACTTGAACAGAAAACCATGACTAGTAAAATCAGCCCCAAATATTAGGAGCAAGTGTCCATGCGGATGCAGAATGTCTTCCTCTTTACTAGTTCTATGAGGAGATGAGCTTGTGACCAAAGGTAGAGAATCCCTGGGACTCTGGAGAGCAAATTCTTGAGCTCCATAATCTGATATAGATTCTGAAAAGCTAATGAATCAAAAAATAAAATATCAGTAACCTCATAAGAGGAAACTAACACCAAATCCCCGGCAGCAAAATTGAAGAAGAACTGCGGTACTTGATTTTTCACACCGGAATTGGTGAGAGTAGCTACAAGCATGACTGAAATCTATTGGATTCTAAAATATGAAAAAAATAATATCAGATCAGAATGTAAATCAGATATAAATAAGTTCATAACATATCCAAAACTATTAAATGAAATCAAATCCCCAGCAGCAGTTTCGAAGGAGACTTGCGGTACTTGTTTCTTCACACCGTTGATGAGAACAGCTACAAGCAGTACTGAAGGTTTATGAACCTGAGATTTTGAACCAAGAAATATCAGATCAGATCCAAATAAGATCATATCAGACCCAATAAGGTTCATATCAGATCCAAAATTATGGTCAACCGAGACGGTGGATGCACAGTGTTCTTCTTCTTCAAAATTCTGAATTTTGGTGCATGCAATCCTGCAGGATTTTGCTGGAAGATCTAGATCATGGGGAGCGAATGTGTCACTCTTATAATATGATATTTCTTCCAAAAAATCCAATTTTTTACATATTTGCACACCAGCAGCAACATTAGCGGAAGAAAAATCAAATTTCTCTTCACTTTCGGAAGCAATTACTGGTAAATTTTGCATAGAATTCAAAGGAAAATCACCGGTGAATGTTTGCATGGAAGTGTAGCAGCATTTTTCTTCAATATCAGAGATTCGAATGTCTTCTTCTGTTTCAGCAATATGAGAAGATGAGATATCAGAGATCTCATGAACTTCCGGAGCATCAGGAGAAGGAGTCACTTCATGGAGACTTTCTTCAATTCGAATTGAATGTGTAGAAGATTTTGCTTCATCTTCATCTTGAACAACTTCATCGGAGAGAGTAGAGGCTGGGAATTTTGAGTAAAGAAATCTTGTGGTGTTGGATGTGGTCTCCAAAGTACTATTATGATCCTCATTGTGCTTGCCAAAGGTTCTGTCCAATATTGTCTACATTTCCTTTGGGTATTCAGCAGAACAAATAAGGTAGTACAAGCTATCATCAAGGGCCAGAGCTATTGATCCAAAAGCTCTGTCAGTGTCATTTAGCCAGTCATTCTCATTCTCATAATTCTCTCTTCCAATTCCAATAGACACCTCATAGATACCTCGTCTCTTGAGATATGCAATCATCTTCAGCTTCCATTCCGAATAGCTTGTGAATGGGGTGAGAGGAGGGATTGATGAGTCCATTTGAAGTTGTACCTGATAAAACCTGCAAATCAAAACAAAAAAGGCACCGTAAGGTCAGAAAACCTACACATTCTAGGCTTTCATCACACCCAGCATAGTCAATCAAGCAAGCTTGATCAACAAGTTCTTTACTTGGGATATTGAGTGGTAAGCCTTGGCTTCTGGTGCAGTGCTGGATTTTTGAGCTATTGCTCAAATTCCATGGAGAAATCTGTCAAAAAATCTTGTTTTTGAGAGATTGATCTTCGTTCCTCCGTAGGCTCTGATACCATATTAATTCTTGCACATGATCTAGGAACTAGGAATCAAAATCATCAAAGAATTATTAACAAATTACACATGAATTAGCAATAATTGGAACCAAAATAGGTTTCCTCTCTGTATATTATATAAACAATAAAGGATTACAATTTCCATGCAGAGCAATGGCTTAACTCCATGAAATAATTTGAATACCTAAGGGACAATTCGAATTCAAAGAGTGAGTCTAGCTAACTGACTCTTTTCCATGCAATCTCACTCAGTTAACCACTTGACAAAAACCCTAATTGAATCACCAATCCCTAACTGAAGTTGGAGTGCAATAAATGACTTAATCTCAACTAAAGGAGATCAAACACATGTCATAGCAACCAACCATCAAGTGCTAGTACTGCATGACTCCAAAGAACCCTGATGAGGTTAACTGAAGCTGAACTGACCATTATAAGTTGGTGTAGGCGCCTTGTTAACTCCAGTTCATTAAATAATAATAAAATAATCATTAAATAATCATTAAATAATATATTTAATGAATGGAGGCACCTTAACTGACTGTAACTGATTGGTTGAACTGAGAGTAACCACCAGTTAGCAATTAGGTGCATTAATGTCACACAGATCACCCCTGGAGTGCTCTAGTTAGCCTCCTTGAATGTAGGGAAGGCTAAGTTAGCGTCTTTGACTCTAGGTAGGCGTGGGTATGACTGGGATGATGGCAATTAATGCTCCACTGATGTCAATTAAACTTAGGATAGTGGTTTAACTAGGCCAATTTGACTGAAAGAGTGTGTATGATGGTAGATGTCTCCAACAGATGGTATGGTTGGTATGCGGTATGTCGATTATTGTCAAATTGCATTCTACTATGTCTTTCTATATTTCTTGTCATTTTGGTCTTCTTTGATTCTTTTAGATTTTTAGGTTTTTATGGTTTTTATATATTTTGTTAACAGTGACAAAACCATTTCTCTTTATATATATATATATATATTTTATTTATCGGTTTTGATAACGCTTTAATCGGGCCCCGTTTACCAGTTTCTGAAATAGTCTGCCTTGTAACGTTCTCAGTCGGACTGATCCGTTGGAATTCATTTCTTCAATGATGTAAGGTCCCATCCATTCTGTATGAAGTTTCTTTGGTTTTCCTTTCACCCGAATGTTATACAATAGTGCAATATTTCCAAGCGACAGGTTCTTGTTTTTAATGTTTTGGTCGTGCCATGCTTTTTGTTGTTGTTTTTGAATTTCTTGATGTTGTATAGCTATAAGTCAGTCCTCTTCTAGCTTAGCTAGTTGCATCAGTCAGCCCTTCTTCGCTTCCTCAACATTAATATGTAATATGTCATCTATTACTAGTGTCTATCATCGAAAGTGTAGGGGAATGACCGCTTCTTGGCCATAGACTAGTTGAAATGGTGTTTGGTCGGTGGATCATTTATATGTTGTACGATAAGCCCATATGATAGAAGGAATTTTTTCATCCCAATCGTCTTTATCAGTATTTAATATTTTTTTTAATCCTCTTGTTAGGGTTTTATTGAATGCTTCTATTGCTCCATTAGACTGAGGGTGATAATTTGTGCTTTGTCTGTGGTCAATCTTGAATTGTTTTGTCAATGCTGCAATGGTTCTCTTAATAAAGTGTGAGCCTTGGTCACTGATTAGGGTCAATGGAAAACCAAACCTAGTAATTATGTTTTCATACATGAACTTGGCAACCACCTCACTAGAGTAAGTTTTGATAGGTTTTTCCTCTTCCTATTTAGTAACATATTCCACTACTGTTATGATGTATTGTGCACCTATCCTTCTTGCTAGAACTGGGAATGGTCCAATGGAGTCGATATCCCAAATTTCAAATGTTAGACTTTGGTTTACCGATATTAAAGGAATCTCAGTACTAGGTAAAGGTCGACCTAAACATTGGCAACGATCATACTTACTAACAAAATTTCGACAATATTTGTGTAATGTTGGCCACCATAGTCCTGACTATTAGATCTTTTTGGCAGTTGTGTCCGACTAAAAATGTCCTCCAGCCGGTCCATACTGTGCTTCATGCATTATATTTTCTCTTTCATGCTCTAGAACACACCGATGGAGTACATCGTCCAAGCCCATTTTATATAGAAATCCATTAATTAGAGTGTATGGTGTGGTATTCATTGCTAGAACTTGTTTCTTTTTAGTGTCCATACCTTTAGGTGCCTGACCATTTTCTAGGAATTGAGATATTTCTTCAAATTCTACTGGTACAACTTCTATGCGAAATAGATGTGTGTCTGGAAGGTCATCTTTGACTCCTGTCGGTTTCTCGCCTGTGTCGATCCTTGACAAGTGTTCGGGTCATACATTCATTTTCCTTGGTCAAACTACTACTTCGAACTCAAATTCGTGGAACAGTAAAAACCAACGACATATTTTTCCATGATGTAAGGCTTTGTTTACCAAGTATTTTAAAGCTTGGTGGTCGGTGTAGAATATGAAAGGATTGGCCAATAAGTAATGTCGATATTTTTGTAGTGAAAATACCATTCCTAGTGCCTCTCTTTCTGTTGTTGAATAGTTGCGTTTTGCCTTGTTTAGTTTATGACTATTGTACACAATTGGGTAGTCTGTCCCATCATCTCCAGGTTGAGTTAATATTGCACCTATCGCTATTCCTTAAGAGTCAATGTGTACATGAAATTTGATTGACTAGTTTGGAAATTTGAGAATGGGTGCTTTGACTAAATTTTTCTTCAACGTGTTGAATGAAGTATCACACTCCTCAGTCCATTCGTACTCCTGGTCTTCTTTCATTGTTCTTCCAATGGATTGGTCATATTTGAATAATGACAGACGGAATTTCTATAATAGCCTGTGTGTACTAATAGAACTATGAATTGTTTTGGGTTCACTAGGGGTTTTAGGTCTAGAATGATTTTGATTTTCACAAAGTCAACTTTGATGCCTTCTTTGCATACGATATGTCCCAATAGGATTCCTATTTGAGTCAAAAATATGCATTTCCTTATATTGAGAGATAACTGGATTTGTCAACATCTTTCCAACATTAGTCTTAGACACTTACAATGGTCTTTTAAAATGGAGTATATAGTCTAGTCATCGAAGTATACATCCATCGACTTGTATATGTACTCTTGGAATGCTTTAGCTACTATCCTAGAGAATACAACTGGTGCATTCTTTAATCCAAATGGCATAACATTGTACGCAAATGAATCGAATTCGCAGACAAATGTCATCTTCTTCTCGTCTTCTTTTGCAATTGGAATTTGATCATACCCTGAGAATCCATCAGTAAATGAATAGCATTCGTGTCTCGCAAGTTCATTTAATATTTCATTTGCAAATGGTGTGGGAAATGGGTTTGTTAAAGTGACTTTGTTTAGCTCTCGGAAATCGACACAAATTATCAGTTTTTTTGGATCGTGTTTTTTCGGTTGGACTACCATAAGGATTTCCCATTCTGATTGGTAGATTGGATATATGATCCCTCCTGCTAACATGTTGTCGATCTCCTTTTTCACTATATCTTTGTATTTGTGAGCTAATTTGTATGGTATTTTCTTAATCAGCCTTGCATATGGTTTTATGTCTATTTTCATCTCACCCATCTCATGTACTAACCCTTTTAGGTCTTTATAGTCTCAAGAAAACACATCTTGGAATTCTTTTAATAGGTTAACTATTTCAGTTGTTTGCTCGTCGTTCCAATATTCACCTATTCGTGCCATTTTCGGTCGATAATCATTAGAGATGTTAACTTCTTTAGTTTTTATTTTTGCGTCCATCCATTCTGGTGCCTTATTTTCGTTGATTGGTCGACTTCCCTCTTTAAACTGAGAAAATGGTGCAGGAAAATCTACCACTGTCATCCTTTTGGTATCATCCTTGTCGGTTGACTCAACTTTGAATATTGTTTTAATTGGTTTTACCGTTTCTGGGTGATCAGTTTTCCACTGAAAGCTCTTTCCATGAGTGTGCTCATTGTCCAATCAAAGTATTTTCGATTGTGGTATTCTATTCCATCAAATGTTGTTACAAGATGCTTTCAGTTAGTTGTGGTTTTGTGTCGAAGTGTGCTAAACAATAGGTTGTATAAATGTTTTTACTTGTTTAGTTGTTTCGACTAATTTTTCATCTTTCAGTATGAATCTGAAGTCTTTAATGAAATTTTCCTTAAGTTCCTTCCATACGATTGTCTCTCCTTGAGCTTCTTCCATTTTATACCATTTGTTTGGTAAATCATCAAGTGTAGATGGAAATAAGTGTGGCCATGTTTGTTTGTCTTTATACCCAGGTCTTCTCCATTCCCTTTTGCATATATTTATGTGTTTTTTGGGGTTTTGTCCTTGCATGAAGACTGGTATTTGTGCTTGTTTAGTTTGCTTCCTGCTGGTGAATCTCTCAGTGAAGTATGTCGAAGCTGTTGTCCATGTCTATAATCTTGACTAGTGGGTATCCCACCATTGAGCAGCTTTGCACGTGAAGGTTTCAACTAGGCTTTGTAGTCATCCATGCTCACCTAAATTTTTGGAGACTTGTTCGACATGGAGGATTGGTGATTCTCTTTCTTTGTACTGAAGAGTTTGTTTATTTTCTGTTTTAATCAGTGCTAAAGAAGGGTATCCCCTAATTTTTCTTTCAAAAATGTTTGGAATGATGGACACTAAGAAGAGTTTTTGAGTTGGTTTCTTTGATATAGCTTGGATAGTCCAACATCCTCGTGCTTGAGTTTCATGATTTTCAATCTCCCAATCATATAGTTCTGCATCTAAATTATATCTGACTGAGTCTTGGTTACCCAAGTGAATTTCCCCGTAGATGTTTGGTTCAATATAGTCTTTTTTATTTTGGATTTTGTAGAGTTTTCGAACATCGACTTCTTCATCTATTGGATCAGTCCAAGGTTTACCTTGAGAAGGGTGAATGGGGACAATAAATTTTTGTTTGTTTCCTCTGATTTTTATTCTCTCTTTTTCCAATGAGATTGATGGTTTCATCTTTCTACCCATGGTCGGCCTACCAAGGCTGGGAAGGAACTGGTTCCTTCCTTAGGGTTGATGATTTCGAAGTCAATTTTTGTTGAAATTATTTTTTATCATTGTATCAACATTTCTCCAAATTCCAATGGGTTCGATCAGTACCTGATCTTTCAATTTTAAATATATGCATGATTCATTTAATTGAGGTCTTCCTAGTTTTTACCATGTATCTCTTGTCATGATGTTTACTTGGGATCCAAATTTGAGCATGACTTGTTGAACATGGTATCCTTCGATTTCCAGGTTGACAAGTGGGTGGACATCACTCTTGTCTTTTTTTATTAAGGATGCTTATAATTTTAATTTGTCTCTCCATGCTAGGTTTGTCCTTAATATTATATAACAGAGAAATAAATTGTGCTACTGATTTGTCATTATGTATTAAGTCAAGTAATTCTTGTGAGATATCTTGTTGATTGTTATCAATTTCTTCTTGTCGGGTGAATTCTTGGAACATGTTCAATGCATCATTGTACAATTGTTTTTTCTTTATAGGGTTAGGATAATCGTCTTTGCTTTTTATTTTACTTATGTGTGGATTGTCATTACTAGTTTTCGTTCCTTGTCTGGTGAGTACATGTAGATTTTCAGTAGGGATTACATCAAATTTCTTAATGCAGAACAAGACATTAACATTCTTTTTCTTATTTATTTTGTCAAGTATGGTGGGACAATCCTCTAGTGAGTGATCGCCCACTCCATAACTAGTACAAAATTTCAGGTTGGTCCGATATTTATACGGACAGTTTGCATATCGGTGACCTTCTTTATAGCATGTAAAGCACTGGATGGGTCTTCATGGTCTATTGTACTGATTCCCATTGAATCGGCCTCGACCTCCGAATCCTCCATGACGATTGTCAAACCGACGCTCATATCTTTGACCTTCATAGCGTTGGTTACTTGGTTCATTTTGTTCGTTGTTTCTCGGTATATTATCATTGGTCTATGCAACAACGTTTGTCTGGTAGACTGCATGGTAATTTTGTTGATTCTTTAGGTTCAAATGCAAGTCAGCTGTTGCATTACTTTTTACCTTGCAGATCGCACACCAAGAAGCTTTTCCATTTTTCATATTGTAAGGGCAGTCCTTCATCGTGTGTGACCCATGTTCTTGGAAAATGTCACAGAAACACTTCATTTGAACAAAACAAACATATTGTCGATTGACTTCTTGTCGATAGTTGTCCTTTGTATGTTTGACCATTGAGCAGGTTGTGCACTAGATGTCTTGATATTTGTGGTTTAGTTCTCTTAATTATTTCTGCATGATTTCCAACTGCTCCTCAATGAGGTTGTCAACAGGATGTGCTAGATAGTCATCGTCCATCTCAACCTAGAATTCTTTTGTCAGTGCTTCTTCATATCATTTGAATGTGTCCAGACTTATATGTCTTTTTATTTTCTGAACAAGTCCCGCAAGAAACCATTGAATTAATAATTGTTCATCAGTGTTATAGTCTAATTGGCTCAATAGGTCCTTCCATCGCTTGTCATAGTCCCAAACAGTTTCTGTGGGTTTCTTGACAGTTGTTTTCAACTTTTTCGCGGCCAGATTCTTTGCATCTGGTGTTTTGAAGAAGGATAAGAACTGTTGTTTAATTTCTAACTTAGTCACGTTAGACGTCTTCTCTGTATATGTCATATACCAAGTTAGTGCCCTTTTCCTTAAGGTAATGAACTGTGCCATTTGTCTATCTTCACTAGTTACATTGTTGGCCTCCCATGTTGATTCGTAGATGAACCAATCTCATTTGGGATCCTCATCACCCTCATAGAGGGGGATGTATGTTGCATCGTGCCCCATGTCTTCGATGTCTGCATTTGCTTCAGGCGGTGGTGGGATATTCTTTGCAGCTCTGTGTTAGTCACAGCTGGTTTCACCGAAACTATCGTTCCTGTCAAAATTTTGATTTGTCGATTTGTCCTCAACAAGTAATCCAATCAATTCGACTTCTTTTATCGAAGTCCAAGCTAATTGTTGTAGATCAGATATTTTTCTTTGTGGGTCCGACTGTTCTATATTTCCTAAAGTTCTGTTTGGCAGGGGGAGTGCTCCTTCATTTCCTGGGTAGAGTAGATTGATACTTCAGTTGGACGGGTACGTTTGGAATGTAACCCAGTTTCCTTCCTTAGGTCAGCTAATTGGTAAATGATCGACATAATTTCCTTCACCATCTATTTGACTCCATATGTCGAACTCACCAGCTTGTAGCCTTAGGTCTTCTTCGACGATGTTCTACACTCAGGAACTCAGGTTCGGATTAACTGGAGATGGAGGTCTTACCTCTTGGGGTATCTCAATATGGAGAGCTTCACGCTGCTCTATCCACACATCTTCTTCCATCGGTGATAATTCTTCCTCATCTACGCTCTCTTCTTGTCAGTCATGACCTGAATCTGGTGGATGTCTTTCATGTTCAGTCACCCTGTTATTCATTCTTCTTTGCAGCGCGATGTTATGCTCTCTTTGTTCCTCCCTTCTTTTCTGCCTCTTATCTCTCTCTATTTTATGCAAATATGGATTGCTTTTGTGATTCACCGTCCAAACTATTTTTTTCTTGGCCCGATTGTTCATTGCTGGTGGTTCCTTTTGAATTCGACTAGAATCCTTCTACTCCACCCCGACACATGACCAACTTCCCCCCATAGCCTACTCGACGCTTTAGTAAGCCCGGATAGTTCTGTTTATTTGTTAAAGAAGTACTCCCACTCCCTTTTGGCAATGAAATTCTCCCACGCTTTCTGTTTCTCCACCCAGTTGGTATTTGATGGCAATTTTCCCAGTGATGGATGAGGTTCAAAAATATTCCCTACTCCTATGTCGATCAAGAATTTGAATAAAAGAGTCATCATCGAGCACAGAAATTGCTCTGTAAAGTCAGTATAGAACCTCTTTTCGATATTTTCGATCGAAACTCTCTCTTCCAACTTTCTCCTGACAAAACTCATTTGTTATTTTCTCAAACCACTCTAATAGGTTTATCCATTTGCCCTGCATCAGTTTCTGAAGTAACTCTTGTTCCTTAGTACCTACCGGCTTTTTCATCCAATAATTTCTTCAGAAATTGAGGTACCGATTCTACAAAATTTTCATGCGTTTCAGTGAAGAATTTCTCCTTCACCCAGGAAATAGTCATCTTGTTTCTTCTAGTGTAATTCTGTAATTAGTTTGTTATCTTACGCTCCCACCAATATTTAATCTCTTGCTCTAAGATCATCTACTCATGGTCATTTCATCCGTACATGTACTACTGAAAAATGGAACCAATGTTGTAATCACTCATATCATTAAGTTACCAATAATACACGTAAAGAATCATATAATCATAACAAAGACAAGAGACAATATAGTCAGTAGAATAACAACTTATATTACACAAAACACATAAGGGTTCATACAAACATCAAACCGAACCAAGTTAGTATCTGTCTCAACAATCTATTATATATGATTACAAAATAGTTATTTGAATAACTACTTGTTCGTTCAGTCAATTGACACAAAATTTGGAGGCTGACCTAATCTCTAATTAGTCAGCTAACTAGTTTACTTGGCTTACTAACTAGCTCCTCCAACAAGTACTTATCTTGAAAATGAGCTTCCTCGAGCAACTAGCTATGTCGCTGCAACGTTCCACCCAAACTTAGGCCAGTTATGCTTATCAATCTCTCAACACAATTTCCACCCTCGAGTTGGGCATTATCTATATTATAAAAAAGGGGACAGTAGTCTCACATAGCCAAATACACACCAAGATTCAACCAAGCCAATCCACAATTGGGTTTATCAGGATGCTAAGGTAGTGGAAAGGAATAATTGCTAAGCTAGTGATCTCAATCACAGAGCTATGGATACCTCTACAATATCTATCTAGCTTGGTCTCCACAATACCTACACACTCGACCTAAGGAAGTATTCCCTTCACTGCTACATAGTCCCTCAAGCCATACCTTATATTCTAGTGTTTTCCAAGGTGTTGATAGAAGAGTAGCCAACCCCTTTTGATATTTTTTGAGGTTCCTCACTTCAGTAGGTTTATCAAGCCAATTTTGGTCCTCTTGACACGTAGACAAATACACACCAAGGTTCATCCAATCCAATCCATAATTTGTTTTATTGGGCTGCTAAGACAGTGGAAAAGAAGAATTGATAATCTAGTGAGCTCGACCACAGAGCTATGGATACCTCTACAAGATCTATCTAGCTTGGTCTCCACAATACCTACACACCTGACACAAGGAAGTATTCTCTTCACTGCTACATAATACCTCAGTCCATACCTCCCATTATAGTTTTCTCCAAGGTGTGCATAGAAGATTACCTAGCCCCTTTTGATCTTTTGTGTGGTTCCTCTCTTCACTAGGTTTATCAACCCAATTCTGGTCCTCTTCCACTCCTAATTATTAATTACAGTTCAAATGAAAAGAAGGATGCACATAACAACAAAACACAAGTGCCAGGTATGAAGAAAAAAGTTTGGGCTATGGGATGCCCAAGATGGGGTTTCCATTAGTATTAGAAGTCATGGGAAACCAAAAACGAAATGGTAGACGGGGAATAAAACTTGGGAGAGAAAATTAAATTTTAGAAAATGTTTATGGGCCTTACAGGGGAAGAAACGACCTTTATAAAACCCCAAATCATGAATCTCTTCTTCCCATCCATTGTGAAAGACAAAAACAGATTTCCCAGCCATGGAAGAATGAAGGAAAAACGCAGAAAAACGTGAAGAAAAAGTCCACAGTTAGCTGCAGCTGCGTGAGGAAGAGAAAATCATCCTCCCTTAAGGAATGGATCGGGCACACATTTTTGGGTTTTTTCTTGCCCCATAAGCAAAAAATACTATTTCCTAGAATTCATGGCTTTCCATACTCCAAATTGGCTGCCATACTCCTCCATTCCCAATGCATTAACTGCCTCAACCAACTCTTGGAAGAATTAAATGATTGAGTGCATAAGTCAAAATGGGTAGTTGAGGGTTTATGGGTTCTCTCATTGACATTTGGCTTAACACTATTGGCTCAAGGGTTTAAATAATTTCCCTCCTTATTCCTTGTGAAAATCATGCCCTTGTCTCGTGTTGTATTGCATAGCTAGTTGTGGATATTTTATTAAATTGCATATTCACATGATGTCTCAATTTATATTGTGCCTAGCTAGCGTATGAAACATAGGCATCGATTTTAATTTTTGACACATAAAATTCTAAATTGATGGCGGTGCCTTGGCTTGAGCTCTTCACCGTGATTTAATAACGATATTTACGTCATTTATAATTTTAATACAATAGTGTCAAAATCGAGATATTACATTCCCCTCCCCCTTACATTAGCATTGTCCTCAGTGCTTTGCAAAATTGAAAAAAAATGGATGTGTCACTCTCATGGAATCCTCCAGCTCCCATGTAGCCTCATCGAGAGCGTAGTGCTTCCATTGCACCTTTACTTGTACATCGGATCGATTTCGGAGCACTGTTAACTTCTTGTCTAAGATGCGCAATGGATCAGTTTGGAACTCTCCCTCGGGTTCCACCTGGATCACATCCCAGTTAATCACATGGTTAGGATAATGTACATATTTATTAAGCAAAGAGACATGTAAAAACATTATGAGCTCTAGTGCTAGCAGGAAATGCAAGTCTATATGCATCTGGCCCTATTTTTTCAAGCACTTCAAATGGCCCACAATATCTAGGTGATAGCTTAGCACAACTCCCAGGCTTCAAGGAACTCTTCCTTGGCCTCACTTTAAGATAAACATGATCCCCAACACTGAAATCCCTATGAAATCTATGCTTGTCTACTTGGTATCCTTGACATAAATTATTGCTTTAGGCAATCCATGCAATCTGAAAATTTCTTTCATGAAATTCTTTGCAATGGCATCGACTTTATATGTGGACTTGAACGGTATAAAATGTCATGCTATTGTTAACTTATCCACCACAACCATGATGGAATCATGTTGTCTCATAGTCATTGGCAACCCTATAATAAAATCCATGGAAATGACTTCCCACTTCCTCTCCGGGATTGGAAAAGGTTGCAACAAAACCGTTGGGCATTGATGTTCAACCTTCACCTGCTAACATTTCATGCACTTAGAAATATACTCAACAATTTCCTCTTTCATTCTCAGCCAAAAATATTGCTTTTTGGTTGTAGTAATTGTTTTATGATATCATTGGTGACCAAAATATGGAGCTTGATGGATCTCATCCATGACAATCCTCCTCAAGTCTTCCACATTTGGAATATAAATTCTATTCTTATAAGTAAGTAGTTCGTCTCCTTCCAATTGATATCCTTCGTACTTCCTGTTAGTGCCAGAAATTGTTCTCAGACTACTAAAGAACAAGCCAACACAATCTCATAAAACAAAATACAAAATTAAGTAAAACAAGTTTCTTTTAGGGTTTTGGTTGTGCAGTTTGTAAACAAGAGGGTAAAAACTTCACAAGGCTAAGGCAAACACTAAATCATGCAACAATGACATACTGAGATGTATCACATATGAAACATAAACCAGAAACAATAAGCACAACACTGAATTTCATCCATAGTTAACAAGCATTTCATGAATAATAACCTCAAACAAGAAATGAATATATCAACTGAGTGATTAAACCAATCAGAAATGAAACCAACAGATAAGATAAATAGGGCTTATAGTTTGCATATATTCCATAATTAGTAATTCAAAATACATAGGAGTTTCTGACACTTAGCTCTATAAACAGTAGCTTGATAGCCTCCCCTTGTACAAAAATTCGAACCCCCTGTCTTTTTCCAGTCTTACTTTTATATTGGTTTCCCAAAAACAGTTACATAACTGAAAAAAAACTACTTTTTAGGTCATGCTACCGAATTATTTCAATAAAAATATAGTCATACAACTTAAAATAACTTTTTCAAAGACTAACTAATAACCACTATCTTTAAATCATTTTACAAATCCTTAGCAACCTCTGCCAAAAGAGCTATCCCTTCCAAAGCTTGAGTCTTCTTTCTTGTTTTCTGATGATCAGCTTCCAGGTCTTCGACTCTTTTTTAAAGCTCCTGATTTTGCGGTGTTAGGTCTTGAATGGTTTGCTTCAATTCTGCATATAGACTTTGTGTCTGTCTTTTCCTTTTCAAAGATTCCTTAGAAACTGCAATTAACTCTTCATAATGGCTATTTACCTCCTCTAAATCCTCTCTCAATATTCTATTAGCAGTTATTAACCCTTCATTTGTTTCATGCAGGTATTCTATTTGAAATTTGTACTGTTTAATACTTCTCTACAAATTCTCATTCTCTGAATCAATGCACTTGCCTTCTAAAACTGGATGCATTTCTTCTGGTATCCAAGGGATCTTCAATTTCTTAAAAATCTCTTCATCCTCCTCTAGCTGCTATATCAGAGCTACAGGAACCCCTGAAGATTCATTGACTTCAAAACGGCATTGGGATAATGGTTCTGCAACTTTTTCTTCCTCTACACAAAAACTTGTTATGACTGAATGCTGCTTCTTTGAATCATCTTGATGATGGTCTAATATTACTTTCTTTCGAACTTCCTTAAATATTTCTTCAATTTTGGTTTCAGTGAAAGCTAACCTATCTTCTGAAATAATTTGTTTCTTACCCTTCATTTCCTTTACATTTAAATATTCATTCTCTTCTAACTCTTTTTGGGATGAAGAGTCTTCTATCACTGTAATTTACTTCTGAGCTTGTTTAGGGTTTAACAATTTTTTCATATTCAATCTGAGTTTATTCTTGGGTCTGTTTTTAGGCCTCCAACCTGCCCCAATCTCCCCTAGCATGCTCAAAGTTTTTCCTTGATGTTTGATAGAGGCTAGCTGAACTACCTTTCTTTTTATCTCTCATGACATTACCTGTTCTTCAGACTGTTTTTGTAAATATTGTTCAGTTTCAACCCTAGCTTCATCAAACAATAGATTTTCCTTATCTTTTGACTGCTCTTCCAAAGGGACTTGTTCCTATTCTGTCAAACTTTTATTTATTTCTTGGTTTACTTATTCATGAAGGATATCTTCTACATGCTCCAAATCATTCATTTCTGCCTTTGATCTTTTTTCTTCTTCAATATTAGTCTGTTGTTCATCTTCAACATTTTCCTCTCTTTGGGTCACATAATTTCTTGGTACATTATCTTCTTCTATCTCGACTATGACCTTTTTCTTCAATTTCTTGACTAAATTATGTCCTTTATTCAACTGCCTTTTCTGAGCTTGGTCTTCTTTCTTAGATTGAAACCCAGACCAAAATAGAAAATAATCCCATGCTTTTTCATTCTTTTGAAGCACAGTACTTATGATTATCTTTATTAGACCATGATGAAATATAGACTGATTAGTATGGTCTTGATGCTCCTTTACCCTGCTGGACGTCTTTTGTAGACTTTTAAGGAAAATGAACGGAAGGTTCATCTTTGCTTCATGATTAAGATGTTGCAAAAACCTGAAATGATACTTAAATACAAATGCATATCTTCCTTCACAAGTTACATAACTTTGCAGAATCTTTATTGGTTCTCTCCACTCTGGTTTGAACTTTTGGATATGTACTCCTTTACCCTAGTATGCAACCACATTTGGAAGCAAGTAACTCTATGAATCAAAGGTAAAAGGTACCTTCTTGAACCAATATTTGCCTTCACTAAGAATCCCTGTAGCCTCTGCTATTAGTTCTTTGGTCAGCTCAATCTTTAGGGTGTCAAAGGTAACAATATCTGTATCTAATCCCTAAGAAAAATTATATGAAACCTCTGTGTGATGTCCATCAATATTCTCAAAATAGTTTAACCATCCTACTTCTGAAAATAACCTTGCACAATCAAGGAATGCTTGAACCCAAGACATATATGAGGGTTTAGCTCTATTTGTTTTCCCACTCCTCTTCATTCTGGATAATTGAATTTAAAAATTGCTTCCTTTAGTAAAGAGCTTAATTCTATTCAAATCTTGGCAATTTTAAATAGTCAATCATATGTTGAGAAAACTAAAACCCTTGAGCTGAATTTTATGTATCAAACTGATAAGTCTTTCAACTCTATTGACAGAGAAAATTCGACATTTGAGCAAAATTTAGTTTATATACAAGCATCCTTAGTTATTCTCCATAACTAAACTTCTGTCAATGTGAACCCGAATACATGGAATATGATACTAGTTCACCTCATACCTATCTGAATAATGGATTCAGTTGCTGGAAATATGCTTCCATATCTTCCCAGGTGTCCCATTTCATTCTTAAGGCTTTCTCTGATTGCCATGACAGTGCTAAAACAGTTACCCTAAAAAGCCCTAAATTTCTGACCTTCTTCAATCTTCGATCCAAACTGGCAGAACGTTGCCACAACTTCTATGGTCTTCATGCATTTCAGGAGATGCGTAGTTAGTGGTGAATTTTTCTCATCATGCATGATTATTAAGGTTCTACTACTCTGTATTTCATAATTTCCAAACCATCGCGACTCACCCAAATGATTCCTTGCTTGAACTCAACACTTGTCACAATGATTACTCTAGTTGAAAACCACGTATCAAACTCATTGAAAGGTGTGAAAGACCTCTCCCATGAGTGAATTTTGAAAATTTCAAGCCAAAATCATGATTTTTCAGATTGCACGATTTTCTTGTAGCACACGTGTTTAACTTTTCTGAGCTTGCACTACAAGAATACCTGTTTGAATAATTTTCAAAACAACACTCACAACAAAGGGTTAAACTTTGGTTAAATGGATTTAAATAAAACCTTATGATATTTTTTAGAACCTTTAAGTCATATAAAGATCCTACAAGCCCCTAAAAACTATAAATTTCACTAAATAAAACCAAAATTGGAGAAAACCTATGAAGTAAATTATAAATATAAGCATAAAATCAAAGAGAATTTAAAGGAACCTGGAGTCCAAACTAAAAAATGAACAAAAAACCATGTTTTAAAAAACAAGCAAATGCTTTAAAATGAGAAACAAAAATAGGCTATAACATCTGGCTCTTGCTGCGAGATGAAGTCCTTCCTATGAGGCTTCAAGAACCTGTAGATCTGTGTCTTCTATGCTGTAACTGCAACTTCCTGCTACTTTGCAAAATTTCCATTGGGCCATGGAGTCTTTATTTTAATCTTCACACCGGTATATACAATGAAAATCCAATATCTTACCTCAAAAGTTGTAAATTTTTTTGAGAAAATGTCCATTAACTGGATGAGACAATTCCTCACCATCCAAAATATGTAACACAAAAGTATTATTCTCCAGAATCTTTGATACTATGAAAGGACCAAACCATAGATTATCAAACTTGCTATGCTTTCCTTTCTACTCCTTTCTAGCATCCCATCTCATAACCATATCTCCATTTGAAAAGGTATTCTCCTTGATCTTTCTATCAAACCTTTCTTTGATCTTTGTCCTGTACAACTGAGCTTTTTCTTCTACTATTTCACGTTTCTGTTGTAATTCTATCAGTGCATAAATTCTTCTTTGAATATCACTGGGTTTTTCTTGACTATCTTGAATAAATTTCATCACTGGAATACCAAGTTGAACAAGAAACACTACATCAGTACCATATACCAATTGAAAGGGAGAAGTTCCAATTGCCTTTTTAATTGTTATCCTGTTTTCCCACAATGCATATTTTAACATTGAGTCCCATGATCGTTTATTTTGCTTCAATAACTTTTTGATACTCTGAATAATACTCTTTGGTTGACTCAACTAACCCATTTCCCTGAGGATAATAAGGTGTTGAGTGTTTCAAAACAATCCCATTCTTTTCACAAAATTCCACCATAGATTTGGACCTAAAAGCTTGAGCATTATCAGTCAATAACTCCTTGGGACATCCAAATCTGCTAAGAATATTTTCCTGAATAAAATATATGATTACCTTGTCCGTTGCATTTCTTGTGGGGATAGCTTCTACCCATTTAGTGAAGAAATATGTAGCTGTCAAAATCCATTTACGCTACCCTGAAGAAGAAGGATTTATCTCCCCTATGAAGTCCAAACCCCACTGTTGAAAAGGAGCATTCACTGCAATAGACTTTAATGGTAAGGACACCAACTTTTGCTTGCCAACAAAATTTTGACATGGGATACATGCTCTTACCTACTAATACACATCGAAGAATAAAGAAGGCCAATAGTATCTGGCTCTCAAAATTTTATAAGCTGTTGCTTTCCAATACTTATGTCCCCCACAAGCACCTTCACGTGATTAAGAGATTACTTCTTCAATTTCTGGCTTATCCAAACATCTAAGCAAAATAACCTCTGGATCTTTCCGAAACAACTCCTATTCTATCAAACAATATTTAGTAGTTTTCAACTTCAATGACCTAGTAGCTTTCTTATCTAGATGTTATGGATATTGTAAATACAAAAGAAAGTGTACAATATCTGCATACCATGTGGATTTTGCATAGTGGTCCATAATTCTTTCCTTCTCTCGCTCTGCTTGCAATTCTTCTTGTACAGGCTGTTCTGCCATGAGATGAAGACCTAAAGCTTGACAACTTGAATCAGCTAGCAATTTACCCAAACCATGTCCCTTCACTAGCTTTGTAGGCTTAATGTCCACATCATATTCCATTATCTTTCCAATCCATTTCCCCCTTTTTCCCTCACTATCAGGTTGAGTCAATACATCCTTAATGGTAGCATTAAGAACATAAGCAATGAATTTGGAATGTAGAACATAAATTCTAAAAAACTTTAATGCCTTTACCAATGAGTAAACTTGCTTCTCCAAAGTGTTGTACTTCAATTCTGAGTCTTTGAGGGTCTTGCTAAAAAATGCAATTGGCTGTTCAAGTCCATCATTATTCTTCTGTAATAAAACAACAGCTAAAGTATCCTCTGATGCAAAAGAAAAAGTCAAAATTCCTTTGAGAAATCAAGACTTACTAGTACTGGTGCTTCTGTAAGAGCTATCTTAATCTTTTCAAATGAATTTTTATCTTCTGCAGTCCACTTAACTTCCTGATCTTTCTTCAACACGATTGTAATTTGTTTAATAGTTTTAGCAAAATTTGGTATGAACCAATGTAGGAAATTTATTTTTCCAATAAAATATTGCACATTCTTCTTACACCTTGGTAAACTAATTTTTAGAATATCTTTTACCCTTTCTGGATCTATCCTTATGCCATCAAATTAAACCAAATGACCTAACAACTTACCTTCTTGTACAACAAAATGTGACTTTTTGGGATTGAGAGACAATCCATATTTCCTGCATTTCAAGAAAGTTTGTTTCAAGTGTTTTAAGTGCTTATCATCAGACTGTGAGAAGACTATAATATCATCTAAATAGATCACCACAAACTTATCCCTCTCTCCAATGAAGGCTATGTCCATAACTCTTTGAAAGGTAGCTCCAACATTCATTAATCCAAAAGGAATTTTGTCGTACATAAAATTTTCCCAAGGAGTAGTAAAAGCTGTGTTTTCTCTATCATTAGGGTGCATTGAAGGTTGGTTATACCCTGAAAAACCATCTACCATTGAGATTATTTGTGCACCAACCACCTTCTGCAATATTTGTTCAATCTTTGGTAAAGGATAATTATATTTAAGTGAAGACCTATTCAAATTTTGAAAATCAACACACAATTTGATTTCACCATTCTTTTTTCTGACAGGTACTAGATTTGCTACCCATGAAGAATATTGGAGGGGAACAATAATCTTAGCATATAACAATTTTTTTACCTTCTTTTCTATAATGGAGAATAAAGCAAGATTGACTCTCCTTAATTTTTGTCTGAAAGGTTTAACATTTGGTTTCAAAGGCACTTTATGTTGTATAATATTAGTATCATACGTCTTCGAATCCTCGTATGACCAAACAAAAAAATCAACATACTCTTTTAATAACTTGATGTACCTGTTTCTTTGCTCTGTTGTGAGTGCCTTTGAGACCTTCACTATTCTGGGGTGATCCTTGGTGCCAATATTACAATCCATTAAATTTTCTTTTGAAGACTGCATAGCTGGTTTTAAAGGGGTATCATCCTTCGAAAAAATCCTCTCCAAAGGCACCAGACCCTTAGGAATAAAATTACTTTTCAGCTCAATGATCTCAGTGACCTGCAATTTCATTTTCTGCAACACCCTCAAAATGTTTAGTTCATCACCTGTTCTTGGTCAATTAAGGAATTAGAAAACTCATTTGTCAGCTCTAAACACCTTTTTATCTCAAAATTATCTTCAAAAACTCTCCATTGCTTTATATTATCAGGCACATAAGGTCTTTACCTAACTTCAATAGGATACTTCAACTGTGTTGTTTTAGGAATCCTGAAATGTGTGGCTGCTAGGGAAAGAGAATCAACAGTTTGGTTATGATCCCTAGGAATATAAGAGATATTAAAATCCACAAAGAAATTGTCTATCATATGCCACACTTCATTCCTGTACACTTTCAACAAATCTTGCTTTACTTGATAGTTATTCCTTGCTTGCTGAACAACCAACTCGGAGTCGCCATACACAGAGATTTGTTGAATACCTAAATCTTTTGTAGCTATCAAACCTAAAAACAGTGCTTTATACTCTGTTGTATTATTAGTGGTAATAAATTCCAACTTATACATTAATCTTACCACTTCACCACCATGAGATATCAGAACAAGTCCTGCTCCAACACCTTCTTTAGATGACGATCCATGAAAATACATTTGCCAAAGTTCATCCTCTTGTTCCCTAGTGCATTTGACTGATTTTTCTTTTTCAACCTGTAATATAGCAACAACATAATTATCATCACTAAAATGCAACATACAAGTACCCAAATCCTTTTCAACAGCATACAATGGATGATTTATAGGATTCTAGTCATCAATCACAATATAAACAAATTATAACTCTCTATACAACCTTTTGTTCTCACCTCCAAAGACAGGAATGGTTGCATATGTTAGGTCCATCTGTAGAGTTCCACCTACCTTCTTGGCCCAATATCTAGAAAAGAGCATTCCAAACTTAGGTGTGATATCCGCCACTACTACATCCATAATAACACTTTTCATTGGTAGCTGAGCTAAACTAACCACCATATCCTTTATCATTCCTAAACATTTTACAGCTCGGGAATTGAAAGCATACAAGTCATGATAAGGTTTAGTTATGGTCAACCCTAAAGCCTCCATGACTGCTTTTGGCATTAGATTATGAGATGCTCTTGAATCCAAAAGGCAATTATGTATCATCTGCTCATGAATGGTTAATGTGATGTAAAAAGGAGGAGATGCACTTGCATCATTTTCAGTTTTTTCTGCCAAAGCTGATCCAATAAAAATTTTAAGATTTTTCTCTTGTAAATTTACTGTGTCAGAGGGTACTTGACTATTTGCTGAACCAATCATTTTCAAAAGTGAATTTTTGTAAGAAGGATTCTTTATCAACTCAGTGAAAGGCATGGGGATTTTAATTTTTCACAATTCATTTTCAAGATCAAAATTCTGCATACTTTTATTCACTTCTTCAACTTCAATAACCTTCAACTTCAATAAACTTCTTTTGTTTATCTTGATTCAATTTCTTTTCTAACACTGGATCAGATTGTAGTTTAGGAGGCAGAATTACCTTCTTTCTAGGATTTTGAACCACTTGTTTTGGCCTTGATATTAAATTTAGGGTTTTCTTTGGATCAAACTGATATATATCAACAATTAAGTCAAGGTTTAAATCATTTTCTGTTTCAAAAACATCTGCATCATAATATTCAGAGTTAAAAAAATCCTCCTCAGTCACAAAACCTTCATTCAACTGTTCTCCAAAATAATTCATGTCTTGATCTGGATCCTCAAAAGACTCTTCTTCTTCTATTTCTCCTTCATTACTAACATTATTCTGAAGTGTGGGTGGCACCTTTTGATCATCAACTTCTCTCCTTTCTCGTTGTATGTCATTATTTCTTCCCTCTCTGGTAATGAAACGAGGTGCAAACTATCTTCTGAGTTGATTTGGATTATTAGGGTTTCTGTCTCCCTATTGAACAGGCTTATTTGAAATTTTCTATAATTCCAATTTGTTTAGGTTTGTTGTTCGGATTTTCACTAGTTTTTCCATCTCATCAATCTTACCTTCTACAGAGTGTGATGTTGAAACCACTGGAGCTGCCTCTTTCTTACCCTTTCTGTCATAAACTTGTTGAGCTGAGTTTCCCTTCAGTCTATTACAAGCAAGAATATTAGATTCCACTTCTAATGCTGACTCTTGCATATTAAGTAAAGTAACATGTCTTCTTTCTCTCAAAAGTAGGGAAAAATAATGATCAAAAGCATTAGCATAAGTGAGTTTTGCGGAAGTTTCAGAGGGTTTAATCTCTACCAGGATTCTACCATACATTTTATTGAACCTCTTAGAGAAATCAGCTATGGTTTCATCTTTCTTCCTTCTTAGAGCTTCGAACTCTGTAATGTAATATGTGTGATCCTTAGTATCACCCCATTTTCTCATGAAAATATCCTGAAGCTCTTCTATTATAGTAATAGATTTTGTTGGTAACTCTTTGAACCATCTTCTTACCTCTCCATCTAGACTCTGTACAAACATCCTCATCCACACATCTTTTGCGTCGATATTCTGATTATCTTCATAGCTGAGAAATGCATCCCAATGATCCTCAGTTGTGGTCTCACCTTGTCCATTAAACCTAGGTAAGTATTTTTGGTAATCTCCACCAGGGAGAGCATTTAAGGGTTGTGGTAAAACTAGAGGTGCATACCTAGCTGCCACCATTCGATCCATCATATCTAATGGTTGATTTTGGGCTGCCATCTTTAAGTTGATTGGTTTAGATGAAGGAAAAACTTGACTAGGACTTGGATGAAAAGGAATCTTACCAAATTTGAGGTGAAATAAAGGGATTTTTCCAAGAGATAAGGTCTTTGCTTTCTTGAAAGACTGAGGCTCAATAAAAAAATGAAAATTGCTAACAAGGATTGTAGGTTTCAACCAGGATGAATCTTGTTCCTCTTCCTTTGAAATAGAAAAAGGTGACAATAAGTCTTTTTGATCAGGGTTACATAAGGTTGGAGATGACTGGGACCTTTTGATTTTCCTAGCTATTTTCAGAATTTGCTCTGGGTCTAAGACACCCAGTTGTAAAGGTGAACTAGGTGTACTTCTTGTTCCAACTCCTTTAGTAGCCACTGTGAAATATTTGGTGAAATTTAGTCCTTAAAAGTTAGGTGGTTTAAGTCCACCTCTCAAAACTAGTTAAATGATAAGTATCCCAAGGAAAATAGGCTTTTAGCTTCGTCCTTGGAAACGATGCCAAAGTTGTTAGTGCCAAAAATTGTTCTCAGACTACTAAAGAACAAGCCAACACAATCTCATAAAACAAAATACAAAATTAAGTAAAACAATTTTCTTTTAGGGTTTTGGTTGTGCAGTTTCTAATTAAAAGGGTAAAAACTTCACAAGGCTAAGGCAAACACTAAATCATGCAACCATGACATACTGAGATGTATCACATATGAAACATAAACCAAAAACAATAAGCACAACACTGAATTTCATCCACAGTTAACAAGCATTTCATGAATAATAACCTCAAACAAGAAATGAATAAATCAACTGAGTGATTAAACCAATTAGAAATGAAACCAACAGATAAGATAAACAGGGCTTATAGTTTGCATATATTCCATAATTAGTAATTCAAAATACATAAGAGTTTCGGACACTTAGCTCTGTAAATAGTAGCTTGATAGCCTCCCCTTGTACAAAAATTTGAACCCCCTGTCTTTTTCCAGTCTTACTTTTATCTTGGTTTCCCAAAAATAGTTACATAACTGAAAAAACTACTTTTTAGGTCATATTACTGAAGTACTTCAATAAAAATATAGTCATACAAATTAAACTAACTTTTTGAAAGACTAACTAATAACCACTATCTTTAAAGCATTTTACAAATCCTTAGCAGCCTCTGCCAAAAGAGCTATCCCTTCCAAAGCTTGAGTCGTCTTTCTTGTTTTCTCATGATTAGCTTCCAGGTCTTTGACTCTTTTTGAAAGCTCCTGATTTTGCTGTGTTAGGTCTTGAATGGTTTGCTTCAATTGTGCATACAAACTTTGTGTCTATCTTTTCCTTTTCAAAGAATCCTTAGAAACTGCAATTAACTCTTGATAATGACTATTTAACTCCTATAAATCCTCTCTCAATATTCTGTTAGCAGTTACTAACCCCTCATTTGTTTCATCCAGGTATTCTATTTAATATTTGTACTTTTTAATACTTCTCTGCAAATTCTCATTCTCTAAATCAATGCACTTCCCTTCTAAATCTGGATGCATTTCTTATGGCATCCAAGGGATCTCCAATTTCTTAAAAATCTCTTCATCCTCCTCTAGCTGCTCTGCCATAGCTACAAGAACCCCTGAAGATTCATTGACTTCAAAACTGCATTGGGTTGATAGTTCTGCAACTTTTTCTTTCTCTGCACAAAAAATTGTTATGACTAAATGCTGCTTCTTTGAATCATCTTGATGATGATCAAATATTAGTTTCTTTCATACTTCCTTAAATATTTCTGAAATTTTGGTTTCAGTGAAAGCTAACCTATCTTCTGAAATAATCTGTTTCTTACCCTTCATCTCCTTTACATTTAAATCTTCATTCTCTTCTAACTCTTCTTGGGATGAAGAGTCTTCTATCACTGTAATCTTCTTCTGAGCTAGTTTAGGGTTTATCAATTTTTTCATATTCAATCTGAATTTATTCTTGGGTCTGGTTTTAGGCCTCCAACCTACCCCAATCTCCCCTAGCATGCTCAAATTTTTTACTTGATATTTGATAGAGGCTAGTTGAACTACCTTTCTTTTTATCCCTCTTGACATTACCCCTTCTTCAGACCGTTTCTGTAAATCTTGTTTAGTGCCAACCCTAGCTTCATCAAACAATAGATTTTCCTTATCTTCTAACTATTCTCCCAAAGGGACTTGTTCCTATTCTGTCAAACTTTCATTTATTTCCTGGTTTACTTCTTCATGAAGGGTATCTTCTACATGCTCCAAATTGTTCATTTCTGCCTTTGATCTTTTATCTTCTTCTATATTAGTCTGCTGTTCATCTTCAACATTTTCCTCTCTTTGGGTCACAGACTTTTCTAGTACATTATCTTCTTCTATCTTGACTATGACCTTTTTCTTCAATTTCTTGACTAAATTATGTCCTTTATTCGGCTGCATTTTCTGAGCTTGGTCTTCTTTCTCAGATTGAAACCCAGACCAAAATAGAAACTAATCCCATGTTTTTTCCTTCTTTTGAAGCACAGTACTTATGATTAGATTTATTAGACCATGATGAAATATAGACTGTTTAGTATGGTCTTGATGCTCCTTTACCCTGCTGGACATATTTTGCAGACTTTCAAGGAAAAAGAAAGGAAGGTTCATCTTTGCTTCATGATTAAGATGCTACAAAAACCTGAAATGATACTTAAATACAAATGCATATCTTCCTTCACAAGTTACATAACTTTGCAGAATCTTTATTGGTTCTCTCCACTCTGGTTTGAACTTCTGGATATGTACTCCTTTACCCCAGTCTGCAACCACATTTGGAAGCAAGTAACTCTATGAATCAAAGGTAAAAGGTACCTTCTTGAACCAATATTCACCTTCATCAGGAATCCCTGTAGCCTCTACTATTAGTTCTCTGGTCAACTCAACCTTTAGGGTGTCAAAGGTAACAATATCTTTATCTAATCCCTAAGCAAACTTATATGAAATCTCTGTGTGATGTCCATCAATATTCTCAAAATAGTTTAACCATCCTGCTTATGAAAATAACCTTTCCCAGTTAGGGAATGCTTGAACCCAAGACATATCTGAGGGTTCATCTCCTTTTGTTTTCCCACTCCTCTTCATTCTGGATAATTGAACTTAAAATTTGCTTCCTTCAGTATATAACTCAATTCTATTCAAATCTTGGTAATTTTAAACAGTCAATCATATGTTGAGAAAACTAAAACCCTTGAGCTGAATTTTATGTATCAAACTGATAAGTCTTTCAACTCTATTAACAGAGAAAATTCGGCATTTGAGCAAAAATTTAGTTTATATACAAGAATCCTTAGTTATTCTCCATAACTAAACTTCTGTCAATGTGAACCCGAATACATGGAATATGATACTAGTTTTCCTCATACCTGTCTGAAAAATGGATTCAGTTACTGGAAATATGCTTCCCTATTTTCCCAGGTGTCCAATTTCATTCTTAAGTCTTTCTATGATTGCTACGACAGTGCTAAAACAATTACCCTAAAAAGACCTAAATTTTCGACCTTGTTCAATCTTCGATCCAAACAGGCAGAACTTTGCCACGACTTCTATGGTCTTCATGCATTTTAGGATATGCGTAGGTAGTGGTGAATTTTCCTCATCGTGCATGATTATTAAGGTTCCACTACTCTGTATCTCATAATTTCCAAACCACCGTGACTCACCCAAATGATTCCTTGCTTGAACTCAACACTTGTCACAATGATTACTCTGGCCGAAAAACACGTATCAAACTCATTGACAGGTGTGAAAGACCTCTCATATGCGCAAATTTTGAAAATTAAGAGCCAAAATCATGATTTTTCAGATTGCACGATTTTCTTGTAGCGCACGTGTTTAAATTTTTTGAGCTTGCGCTACAAGAATAGCTGTTTTAATAATTTTCAAAACAACACTCACAACAAAGGGTTAAACTTTGGTTAAATGGATTTAAATAAAACCTTATGATATTTTTTATAACCTTTAGGTCATATAAACATCCTACAAGCCCCTAAATACTATAAATTTCACTAATTAAAACCAAAATTGGAAAAAACCTATGAAGTAAATTATAAATATAAGCATAAAATCAAAGAGAATTTAAAGGAACCTAAAGTCCAAACTCAAAAATGAACAAAAAACCATGTTTAAAAAAAAAGAAAATGCTTTAAAATGGGAAACAAAAATAGGCTATAACACTTCCTTTCAAGGTTTTGCTTCTGCAACTTGTCCTTTATCTGCGCGCACACTTTATCCTCGACAATATGGTTAATAATCAGTTTCCCCAAATCTGGTTGGGAAGTACTAAGAGATGCCACATGCATTTCATGTACCTTCCTACTGAGTGGATCAGCCACCTTGTTTTCTTTTCCTTTTATGTGTTTGATTTCAAAATTAAATTCACACAAAAAATTCCAACCGTCTAGCTTGCCTAACATTTAACGTTGGCTGATCAAACAAGTATTTCAGACCACAATGATATGTCCTTGGCTCAAATTTCCTTCCCATTAAGTATTTCCCCCACATCTTAATAGCATGTACTGTGGTTGCAAGTTCTAAATATTGAGTAGCATAGTTCTTCTCATTCTCCTTCAAATTTCTTGACTCATAACATACAACGTGTTTGTCTTACATAAGAACTCCTCCAAGTCCTAGATTGCATGCATTGGTACACACCACAAAGTTTTTTTCTGGGTCTGCAATTTTTAAAATTGGTGCACTCGTAAGATGATTATTCAACCATTGGAAGCTTTCCTCACATCTTGGTGTCCATTCAAACTTTACCACCTTCTTTTGCAAGGAAGTGATGGAATATGACACCTTGGATAATCCTTCAATGAACCTCCTATAGTACCCAACAAGTCCCATAAAGGATCTCACTTCTATCACATTTCTTGGAGTTGGCCAATTCATAATGGCCTCAATGTTCTCAGGGTCAACATATATTCCTTCGTCTAAGATAATGTGACCCAAATAATGAATATTATCTTTATAAAAGTCACATTTGTTCAACTTTGCACACAACTTATGATCCCTTAGCAATTTCAATGCCATTCTCAAATGTTCTTCATGCTCTTATTCATTCTTAGAATAGATAAGAATGTCATCTAGGAAGACAATAACAAACTTGTCTAGATATTTGCTAAAAAAACTATTCATGAGACACATGAATGTACCGGGTTGCATTTGTGAGACCAAATGGTACCACCACAAACTCATAGTGCCCATACCTTGTTCTAAAGGTCGTCTTATGAATATCTTCCTCTTTGAATCTTACTCGATGGTAACCAGACCTCAAGTCAAGTTTTGAAAATACCTTTGCTCCCCTCATTTGATAAAAAAGGTGATCAATTCAAGGTAATGGGTATTTTTTCTTCACAATAAATTTGTTCAACTGTATGTAGCCAATACATAACCTAAGTTTCCCATCTTTCTTTTTCACAAATAGAACTGGTATTCCCCACGGGGACACACACGACCTAATATATTTCTTTTCCAACAACTCTTGTAACTACATTTTCAGCTCTAGCAATTCTGGTGTGCTCATCCTGTAGGGTGTCTTAGACACTGATGCGGCTCCTAGCACACGATCAATTGTAAAATCAATGTCTCTCTTTGGAGGAAGTCCAGAGATCTCATCAGCAAAAAAATCCCTAAATTCTTGCAATACATGATAATCCTTCAACTTAGGAGTTTCATTTTCCATTTCCTCCAAAACATGGGATGCATAGAATCGACAACCTTCCCTACAGAACTTCTTCAACTACATTACTGAGACCTGCCTAACATAAATCACCTTGCAAATTCCTCTTACAACCCTTGGGCTTCCTTCTTCATCCATACATTCAAATGTCTTGTTGTAGCATTCAAGTTTAACCTTGTGTGCTTCTAACCAGTCCATTCTAATATGAATATCATAGGAACCAAGTGGCAGAATATTCAGGTTTTCATAAGTAAATAGGCCATCCATATCCAATGGATATTTCTCTACAATTTCGCTAACTTTTCTCTTGGTTCCAGTGGCTAGTTAAACTAACCATGATTCACTATGCTTTAGTTTCTTAAAAGCACAAATCTCAAAAATTTTAGGAGTGATATAACTGTGAGTAGATCCCAGGTCAATCAAAAGAGAAACATATTGCTTAGCAATATTACCTTCAACTTCAACCACAGTTGATTAATGATCTTCCTGGTGGTCCTCTAGTGCTTCATAGATTCTAGGTACGGTCCTTGCCACCTGAACCACAATTTCAACCCCTTGGATGTTGTGATCTTGAATTACATTCCCATTCTGATGCGGATAGTTCCTAAGCGTACGGTCTCCTCCACATCCCCAACATTGAAGTGGTTCTCTTGGCTCTTTTGGATCTCTTGGTTTGTATCCCATCATTATGGATGGGTTAGTCATAGTTTGTGATGACTTCCTTTGTGGATTTCAGAGGTGAGGGGGTTTGAAACGTTTCTTCCTTTGGTCAAACTTCTCATTCTTCTTGTCCTTCCATGCCTTATGGAAATCATGTTTTCTTTTGTTTTGATCATAGCAATACTTGGCATTCCTTGTTTCCTCTTCTAGAGTTCGAGGTTAATCAAATTCAATCCTATATTTATATGACTAAGGTAGCCCACTTAGAAAATGATGAATTTTCACCTTATCATCTAGAATATACCTGACATACCTCAATTGTTCCAAGAATTTGTTTGCATATTATTCCATGGTCAATTGTCCCAATTTCATCTCATGGAACTCTTTAATCTTATCATCACAGTACCTATCAAAGAGGTACTTCTGCTTGAAATATTTCTTGAATTGCTTACACACGATCTTTCTTTCATTGATCTTCTTCACTTGCATGAGGTGCTCCCACCATATGAATGCTCTTCCATTTAAGTTGAAGATGGATACCCTTACCTTCATATTTCCAGAGTAGTCTTCGACTTGGAAATACTTTCTTAGCCCAAGAAGCCAAGCTTCAACTTCTTAACAAGATTTTACCTCACTATCAAATGTACGAGGCTTTTCCTTCTTAAATTCCCCATACAAATTGTTCTTGTAATGTCTCTTCCTCTTTCTCTTGTGAGATGAAGAGCTTGAACCCCCAATGGATTGTTCAGAGTCAGATGATCCACTAGAAGATATTTTTGGTGTATATGTTCTATCTCTAGAAACTCTTCTTGAGCTATTAGACCTCTTGTGTGAATTTTTCCTTGAACTACTCCCATTCCCTCCTAGATTTGTTGCCCGATGCCCAGAGTTTATATTCCTGTGGATGTCTATCAAACTTTGTAGCAGGGCTGCATTCAATTGATTTTGTTCTTCTTGAGCTTTAATCATCCTTTCATTATCTTCTTTGCAACTTTGCAACTCCACCCTCAGGCTCCTCATGGTGCTTTCAATATCAGGGGGAGTCTCTTGATTTCTTCTCCCATTGGATTATGTTTCAGCATTCTCAACCTATATGTTCTCCCCCATGGCATCTGTCTTGGGCTCATAGGGTTCCTCTGCATCATCCATGATGTTGATCTTCTTGGCCCAACCAAGACCAAATTTTCCAAACTGCACTATGTGGAATGTTTCCTTTGATTCTGCAAAATGTGTTCATAAACACAATTGTTAGCCGCATGATATTCTCAGAAATTTATAAATTACTTTTCGACTGTTTCACTATAGTTTTCTCTCTGCAAACTATTCGACTTATCCCATTTAGGCATGGTATTGTAAATCATGGATCTGTTTTAAACATTCCAAACAAAAGTTTTATGGTTAGAACAAAATTTTTCCATAATGCATCGGAACTAGATGTTCCCAAAAGGTGACAGAGTTGAAACCTGTAGTTATGATACCATGTTGTAACATACCCATACAACCTGACAAAACTGGATATATAATTTTTTTTTCTTTCATACTGGTCATGGGCTATGTATCCTCCTATATCATTCATTCTTAAACTTAATTGTTTTATGTACAAGATTTTCTGAAATTAAAATCTCATTTCCGCGATTCTTATTCCACATGCGGTCTTCGGATTTTAAAACCCCATGTTACTTTCTATTTTCCTGTCTCACTTTCTGCATTTCACATTTCTCCTTCCGCATTCTGCAAGGCGGATTCCAGGTTCCGACAAAACCATATTACTTTATATTTTCTTTTTCACCTTCCGCCTTCTGCATTTCGTAGGGTGGACTCTGGGTTGCAAAAAAACCTTATTACTTTATATTTTCCTTTTCACCTTCCGCTTTCTACATTCCGTAGGGCGGCCTCCGGGTTGCGAAAAACCCATATTACTTTATAATTTATTTTTTGCCTTCCTCCTTCCTCATTCCATAGGGAAGATTCTGAGTTGTGGAAAACCCATATTACTTTATATTTTCCTTTTCGCCTTCTGCATTCTGCAGGAAGGACTCTGGGTTGCGGAAAACCCATATTACTTTATATTTTCTTTTTTGTGTTGATGTATTTGTAAATTTGGAATGTATTCACTTGTATATTTCATATATTGTATTTCATTGGTCCCCGATGTTCCTATCGGGATATTCATTAATGTAATCAAGTCATGTAAAGTCATATAGATTAACCCTCCTTTGTAAGTCAGGGGTAAAGTCCCCATAGTTGTGGGGCACTAGGGTTATTAGACTCTCCTAGAGAATTCGACCCTGGTAAGTTATTGTCAAGTCGAAAACTAGTATAAGTAGAGAGTGATCCTCTCTATTTGTGACACACACTCACCCAGCTATAGCGCATAGGTGAGAGAAAAGGAGCTCACACAAGTGAGAGAGAGAACAACTGTTGGAGATCATGTTTCTATCTTTGGGTTTTATTGTTTCCATTGGTGCTCATTCTATCTCTGAGGAATTTGTGGGGTTTTTCCTTTATGTTTTCCCCGAGGATAAATCTTTGTGTCTATTGTATCTTGTGATTGATTGCTGTGCATGTTATTCTCTCAAATAAGATCCTAAGATCATATTGTCAAATTGATAAAAATATAACATGGTATCAGAGCTAACCTGAAAAGAAGACACTGTGCAGCTACAGAAGCTAAGGTTTCTTACTTTTTGGGTATCTCTCCATAATCCATTACAAAAAGGAGGCTAGGCTAACTCTCCATTGAAGAGCGCATCTTTCTATCGAAGCATAATTTGATTCCGGGCATTTTTCAGTTTTTGCTGCAGGAAATTAGGGATTTTTACAGAAGAGGAATTTTTGAGTGATCCCAGCATAGGATTGTTCCCCTCATCAAAATCAAACTTTAGAGAACAAGGTTAAAGTTTTTGGTTGAGTGAAACTTCAGAAAAGTCAAACCCTAGTTTGACCTCAGGCCTAAAAAACCCTAAAATACTAAAATTGGTAGTTTTGGTACATTCGCTATATCTAGGGATGAAAGAAGTATCAAGGACCAAAATTTTCATAGGACGAAGATAAAATATTGGTGTATCATGTGTAAAACTTTCAACCTCATATTCATTATATTCTGGGAGATATGATTCCTCCAAATTAGGGTTCCAACTTCTTCCAGGATTCATCCCTAAACATGACACCTAGGGAGAATTGATATATCTCGGGATACGAAGGTCCAAATCAAAATTTCAAGATGTTTTAGATAGGGCATGGACTGTAATTTCTGTGGTAAAATTTTCAGACCCTGAAGGTGAATCAGTGACACATGGTAGTCCGTACAAGTTCGCTATGGTGAACAGTCCTGAAATAAGTCACCTTGGGAAAACTCTCATAAGCCCCAATTGGTGAAACCAATTCTGCTAAAACCTATGGTGTTAAAAAGAGGATATATGAGGATACCTTAGTATGAAATTTCAGACACAAAGGAGCTATACTTTTTTAGATACCACAGAAACAATATCAGGCATTTCTGTATAGGAGATTGGAAAACTAGGACTTCCTGTTCCGGGAGCTTCCCTCCACTATTTTCAGAAAATGAGTACATTGGAAAGCTCGCCTTGAAGATCCCCATCCTTCTATCCAATCAGAAGTTTGAGATTCCAAGTTTTGAAAATTAGGGTTTCTCTAACAAACCCTAGATCAACCAGATCTGGAACCAGGATGGACACCTCAAATCGGTAAGATCTAATCTTTTGCTATTTACATTTGAGGTTCTCATTTCAAAATGACTAATCACACTAGCTTGATGACAATCTTGGTGAAGATGGAAACTTCCAATCATGGAAGTATATGATCTCACTAGTTCTTGAAGGAAATGAATTGGACACCTATATAAGTGAAAAGGTTCCAAAGCCAAAGGGAGATGAGGCCAAGGCTAGAGCCAAGATAATCATTGCAGAATCTATTAAATATCATCTCATCCTTCATGTGTCATCCCTAAAGACACCAAAAGGAATTGTTTGATGCTATGACGAAGCAATCGAAGAAGAATAAGATATGGTTATAACCACCTTGAATGACCTCCCAGGATCATGTGATTTATTCATTCAAAGAATGAGTTCCAAAAGGAAGTGATTACCTTCAATAGACTCTGGGAAGAGTGCACACAAGAAGAAGCTCCGCTCATAATAAGAGAAGAGAAAATGGGAGAAATTGAAGATCAAGCTCTCACCATCCAAAGAAGATTCCTCAATCGATGAGGAATACGAAGGACTCAAATCTTAGAGAACCTCTTATCCATCTTAGCATTTGGATAAGAAATGATGTTTTCATGAATAAAGAAGATGATGAAGCTGAATGCTGCAGAAGGATTCTACCCACGAAACGAATAAAGATATGTATTCAATTGTCATTCCATGATATTATTTGGTTATGCATTTGTTTATATTCAGTTGATGTGTTATGCATGTTTGCATTAATGGCAATATACTGCTAATATGCATGTGATGGGTAAGTAGCTCATGGTGCTATACAACTCTCCATTACTACTTATCTAGAATGAAACCTCTTTGCTGACACATTGGATTAGTGCACAATCTCAATGATGTCATGGTAGAGATGGAAGGCATCTAGAAAGTTTTCGTGATATATGGATGAATGTTGTATCAGCTAAAATACTTGCATGATTGTATCTTTATGCATAATAATTTGCCATTATGAAATTTTTTTGACCATACAACTAATGCATTTGACTTGTAAGAAAGATCGTGTACAATCGCCTACAAGAAAAGAAGGATGAGACTTGTTCCAAAGAACAAGTGACAAGAGTTCAAGAAATAATACAAGATGAAGAATAATATGATGATACTTTCAAATAAAGAAAGAGGTCTCAGACACAATGCATTTATGCGACATCATTGATGCAAAACCTTCTAGCTATGAATAAGTAGCCAAGAAGATAGGGAAGGAGAGTACCGGTTCAAGAAGAATGATGTCTAGGACGCGGTATCAAGACTTGAAGGAAATAACATAGTGTCTTCCATATGGATCTACAAGATCCAACATGAAGTATATGGAAACATCGTGGATACAGGGAAAGATACGTAGCACGAGGCTTCTCACAGAAAGAAGGTAGAGACTACGAAGAGACATTTGCAGCCAGTGGGAATTGAGGCACATGATAGGAAAACTCATGTGTGCAAATTAAATAAGTCCTTGTATGAGCTCAGAAGGCACCCATGGGATAACACATACATGAGGATCTTGAATATCACCTAGAGTGATGAAGATCTTAACCTTTGCTACAAGGTTGAAGATGAAAGCCTATAGAGGATGACAAGCTCATAGATGGGTGCGAGAAGAACTTTTGAAAAGGTTCAAGATAGAGGATATTGGTATCTAGTGATCCTAGATAGATACGTAGAATATTAGTAGCATAGGAAGCTACTTGTCACTCTAGTACAGAATGTTTCAATACATAGAGTACGAAAGACAAAGGGAGTATGATGCTCTGCTTCAGAGGGAGTGACTGCAGAAGATCCTGAGGTTCAACATGATACGACGGGATGAAAATATTACTGATGGATCTAGGATTTACCAATATTAAAGCATATTCCAACCTTTGCTTCAAGGTTGAAGGTGGAATACTAGTGATGCTCCTGTTATATGTCAATGACTTGTTCCTGACAGAAAAGAGGAACTCATTAAAGTTGCAAGAAGGAGACTTGCTTCCGAGTTTGAGATGAAGGACTTGGATATGATGCACTAATTTCTAGGAATGGAGGTTGTAATGTCCCAAATTTTGAATTGGGTCACAATTTCCAAATCACATTTTCCATATTCATGAAAGTTGTCAAAGGGATGCTAAAAGTCAAATAATTGCCAAGGAGTAAAATCACTAGTTTCCTAGGTTGGGGGTGGAAGCTTTGAGATTTGGAATAAGGGGGATAATAAATGATGTTTAGACATTAGAAGAGGATAAATATTTAATAATGTATCTTATTAAATAAATACAAGATAAAAATTAAATGGCTATGGAGAATGGATACACATGGAGACTATGGGGCCCACTCAAGCTAGAATTCCTATGTTAAATGGCATCCTCCTCTTGTAATTTCAAATATATGGGAAGCATAATGTTTTGGGATGGATGATGAGGTTAATATACTTGTCCATATACTTCATAGGTCGAATTTTGGATGAATTGTAACTTACATGGGAGAGGAATATCCAAATGGGAGTTTCATGGACACTTGGCTAGATTCCCCTTACATTTATGACATCTATGACACCAATGATGGATATTATATGATAGTTATGACACAAGTCAGATATGAATTCTAAAATAATGATATACTGACATTTTAGGAGTGAATAGAGCATCTTAGAGGTCTAATTTGGGAGTTGGATAAGGCCAAGAGGCTCTTACTCAAATTTGGGAGAAGAGGGAAGGTGAGAGAGAGGCCACATGGAATAGCATGAGAAACCACACCAATTAGACTTGGATTTGGTTTATGGATATATTTGGAACCTTAGAATACCAATAATTTTTATAAAATACAGGGATCAGCGATGAGAATAATCTTTTGCTCATTTGTGAATTGTGAGAGCTAGTGGATGACTAGTTTTCTTGCTTAAGCCAATTTCGAGGGCGAAAGATTCCCATCCTAGTTGGTGTTTGGAAAGGCCACTTAGGTATTTAATGGATATTTAATGGAGTATTATTTTCAGGTGCAACCTACAAGAATTTCATGGGCATCTCAATATCAGGTTGTTCTTTCATTCATATCAAGTTTTCTCACCATATTTCAGCTCTATGGAGTGAGGTGCACTTGGTGAGCTATTCATCACTTTGAGGGAGCTTATATTGCTCCAGTGTTTTGTATTATAATTTAAATTCTCTTTTATTTAAGTTCATAAATCTCTCAGGTCAAAAATCCAAGATATCTCATGTATTATTGTCCAATATTGAAGAAACTCTTGCAATCTCTTGCAAGAGTAAACTCTTGCAATCTTGATGGAAACGAATATATGTGTGCACCATTGATGATTTATGAATAAATTAACTGGAATTAAATTATATTATTTGTTTCATGGTCTATAACTGATAATTTTTTTCCATTGGGTCGAATTTCATAGCATTTGGGGCAAACTACATCTCATTTCTGCAAGGGTCCAAAACTAGTTTTTTATATCTGATTGAGGAAGTGATAATAGCCATGGGAGTTCATTTGGTTCTGAATATGAGTCTATGATAATGTATTATACACATACCATTCTCCAATTTTAAAATTTGAGTGATTTTATGTACATTTTGGAAGCCACTCCGGCAATTACCCGGGAGGGATTTGAGCCCCAAAATTGCTAGTAAATTCATCTATCTTATTTAGAATTTGATATAGACTTCCAGAACTGATTGGAGGACCATAATACATCCCTGAGCATAAAAATTAATTTATTATATTATTCATACACCTTCTATGAATATTTGGGAGAAATTGGGTTGATTTGGAGACCAAGACACTAAAACTAGTCAAGAGCCAAAATTGTGAAAAAATTGGAAAATTGGGCATATTAATAAAATTCCAAAAATGAGTCATTACAGTGATATCAAAGCATGATATTGGCACCTGATGTGGTCTGATATTTATGAGTACAATAATTCAGTGACCACCATTATATATTGAAACCAAAAGTGATTTTGTTGAAGAGCGAAAAAAAAGTAGGAGAAGAAGGCAATTTTTTGGAAACTATGACTAGGCATGAAAAGAGAACCTCATATGATGGTAAGGAGATAATAAAAATAATGGAACCTATCCTTGAATACATGAAAAAGAATATTATGAAAGTTATTTGAATTTTTTTCTATCCAAATTTGGGAAAAATATATTGATTTTAAGAAAACCAAGGGGAAAAATGCATCAGCTTGCTTGAAGGAGCAAAAGGAGGAGACCCATGAACCACCTAGTTTTGAAATAGATGAAGTAGAAGAAGTAGTAAATGAAGAGGATATAAATTCAATACCAAATGAATTTTAAAAATATGAGGAAACATCACATGAGAAGGAATAATAGTACTTTGAAACTATTGAATATCATTCTGAAACAAATTCTACTATGGGCATGGACCAAAGAGCATTCGCTGATGGATTCTTGAACTATGAAGGAGTACCTAATGATGGGTGATAAAAAAATATATTTTGGTGACATATAGATAATATTTACAAATGTCTCTACAAGAAAAAATTCCATTAAACATGAAAATTAATACCTTGTATCAGTTGAAGAAGAAACAAGATCAACTTCCCCATCACCACTTGAGCTTCATGAAGTTGGTCCAAGCAAGAAGGAAGAAGATGAGGAGGTTCATTTACAAGAGCCTAATTTTATTAAAGGGTCCTTAAATATGAATGAAAATAAGATCCAAGAGGCCCTTATCATACTCCATGACACTCAATCATTAGTATCAAATTCTTGTTGGAGAGCTACTTCCTTGGAGGAGCCATCCTTCCTTGAAGACATGGAGAAGATCCGAAGAGCAATGTGCAACATCAAAGGTAATTTAATGTATTTGATTTTTTATAGAAAAAATGTAATTGAGCTTAATGAATGGTTACATGAGTCCTACTTGAATAATAATGAAGTTATTCATAAGCTCACAATTCAAAATGAGAAACTTCTTGAAAAGTTGCAAGACACTTGTTTTTCCTCCTATGTTTTAGATTGTCAAATGGTAGATTGTTTGGAGGATTATCATGACATGGTGGATCATGAGAAATTTGGAAATTTGAATGTACTTGATGTATTTGAAGATGAACTTGAAGAGATACAAAAACTTTATGTGGTGGAAGAGGAACTTGAATTGTCTCTTGATGAAGGATATGCAATTTTTAAAGAAGAGCGTGATTCCTCTACATTGGAACCAAATCTATGACAAAGGTTTCAAACTCTTGAAGGAGCTGCATAATACTACCCCTATGGATCCTTCACATTATGACAAATTTTCACTTATTGATCATGTGGGTGAGTTGGTTCTTTCGCCTACATCCTACACTTCTAAATTTTGCAGTAGTCATCCTAATGAAGTATGGGTGAAAGGTTTCTTTTGATGATGCCACATGAAGATCATGGAAATTATATTTCTCCTTTTGATGATGGAATTATTAGAGCACCATATTATTTACATTTGAAGTAGAATCCTTGTTTACATTATGATTATACACATCTACATGGGTGCACCTATGATGCTCACTTGAGTCACTTGGAGACTCGTGATTTTCCTTGCTCCTTTCCTAGTCTATTTGAAGTTGGAGGAACTTCATCCCACACTTGGGTGAAGAGTTATATGATTAAAGAAAATTATTATTGGCAGAAACATCCTCTGATGTTACATGATGATATACATATTCATGAGTGTATTGATGAGACTTCTTTGAGCCACTTGAAGTCTTCATGTTTTCCTTGCTCCCTACTTTGTTTAGATTTTGGCGGAGGTTCTCCATTCACTTATTGGATGAAAGAACACATGGATGATTATATTGATGCACATTACATATCATATGGAGCACATTCTTATTCACATTTCCAGCAACATTCCTTGTTACCTTTTGATGATGCACATCTACATGGATGCACCTATGATATGCATTTGAGTCACTTGAAGACTCATGGTTTTTATTGCTCAACACTTGGTTCATTTGATGTTGGAGTAAATTCATCCAACACTAGTGTTAATAGACTTATGATATGAGAACATTTTTGTTACCAGACACATAAATTGTTATATCTTTATGATTCAATCATTCATGGATGTATGGGTAAGAATTATTTGAGTCATTTGAAGTCTCCTTGTTTCTGTTGCTCACTATTTGGTTCAAATTTGAGTTGAGACACTTCATTCACTTCTTGGATGAAAGAATACATGGCTAAATATTTTGATGCATATCACTTCATTTTGGAGCAGCATTATAGGACATGGGATAATCACCTATGTCATTGGAGCATATTTGATTGGTCCCTTGAAGCATATATGTACTTGGAAAATGGTAGTTTATTCACTGGGAGGTATAAGCACTTTCATGATTTCTTGGTGAGGCACCTCCTTGATGTATCTTTTTAGTATGTTGTTATGTACTTTGGTGGTATATATTATGTACTCATGATGTTTGGAAGAATGCATAAAATAAAATGGGATCCAGGAATTCTCTTTCCAAATGGTATGGGTTGGAGAGAACTTTTAATTGTTGGAGTGCAATGCAAGCAATGGGACCCTGGGATAGTTTTTAGTCCCATTGATTTCAAATTCTTTGGGAAACAAGAAGTATGAGAAATGGATTCCCCATTTAATAAGGTGATGTTAATCAGATTAGTGCAGTAGAAACCATGGTGGTTCCTCTCTGAAATATTCATGGAATCTCAAAGACTCATGGTGGGAAGCTCAGTGGCAACTTCAAAGAATCATACAGAAAGCAGGTTCTTCAACAACCATGTTTGAAATTGCTTGAGGACAAGAAAAATTGGGAAGGGAGGATTTGTAATGTCCCAAATTTTTCATTGGGTCACAATGCCAAATCACATTTTCCATATTCATGATAGTTGTCAAAGGGATGCTAAAAGTCAAATAATTGCCAAGGAGGAAAATCACTAGTTTCCTAGGTTGGGGGTAGAAGCTTTGAGATTTGGAATAAGGGGGATAATAAATGATGTTTAGACATTAGAAGAGGATAAATATTTAATAATGTATATTATTAAATAAATACAAGAGAAAAAATAAATGGCTATGGAGAATGGATACACACGGAGACTATGGGGCCCACTCAAGCCAGAATTCCTATGTTAAATGGCATCCTCCTCTTGTAATTTCGAATCTATGGGAATCATAATGTTTTAGGATGGATTATGAGGTTAAAATAATTGTAAATATATTTCATAGGTTTAATTTGGGATTAATTGTAACTTACATGGGAGAGGAAGAGCCAAATGAGAGTTTCATGGACAATTGGCTAGATTCCCCTTACATTTATGACATCTATGACACCAATGATGGAGATTCTATGACAATTATGACACAAGTCAGATATGAATGCTGACATAATTACATAGTGAAATTTAAGGAATGAATATAGCATCTCAGAGGTCGAATTTGGGAGTTGGATAAGGCCAAGAGGCTCCTACTCAAATTTGGGAGAAGAGGGAAGGTGAAGAGAGAGGCCACATGGCATAGCATGAGCAGCCACACCAATTTGAATTGGATTTGGTTTATGGATGTATTTGGAACCTTAGAAGAACAATAATGTTTATAAAATATAGGGATCATCCATGATAAGAATATTTTTCTCATTTTTGAAATTGTCATTTGTGAATTGTGAGAGCTAGTGGATGACTAGTTTTCTTGCTTAAGCCAATTTCGAGGGTGAAAGATTCCCATCCTAGTTGGTGTTTGGAAAGGCCAATCAGGTCTTTCATGGAGATTTAATGGAGTCTTGTTTGCAGGTGAAGGCTATAGGAATTTAATGTTCATCTCAATATCAGCTTGTTCTTCCATTCATCTCAAGTTTTCTCACCATATTCAGCTCTATGGAGTGAGGCGCACTTGGTGAGCTATTCATCTCTTTGAGGGATCTTATCTTGCTCCAATATTTTGTATTATGATGTAAATTATCTGTTATTTAAGTTCATAAATCTCTTAGGTCTAAAATCTAAGATATCTCATGTATTATTGTTCAATATTGAAGAAACAGTGCCATTTCCCCAATACCTTGTTGTAAACTCTTGCAATCTTGATGGAATAGAATATATGTGTGCACAATTGATGATTTATGAATGAATGAACTGTAATTAAAGTATATTATGGGTTTCATGGTATGTAATTGATAATTTGTGGCCACAAGGTCGAATTTCATAGCATTTGGGGCAATCTACATCTCGTTTCCCCAAGAGTCCAAAACTAGTTTTTTATATCTGATTGAAGGAAGTGATAACATCCATGGGAGTTTGATTGGTTATGCATATGAGTATATGATAATGTATTATACATATAACCTGATTCAATTTGAGAATTTGAGTGATTTTATGTACATTTGGGAATCCGTTCTGGCAATTACCCAGGAGGGATTTGAGCCCCAAAATTGCTAGTAAATTCATCTATCTTATTCATAATTTGATATAGACTTCCAGAACTGATTGGAGGACCATAATAGATCCCTAAAAATAATAATTAATTTATTATATCAGTCGTATAACTTCTCTGAATATTTGGGAGCAATTGGGTTGATTTGGAGACCAAGACACTAAAACTAGTCAAGAGCCAAAATTGTGAAAAAATTGGAAAATTGGGTATTTTAATAAAATTCCAAAAAGGGGACATTACATAGATGTGGCATAATGTAGATGGAATCTTCATGGGAAAAGGGAAGTATACAATTAAAATCCTGAAGAGGTTTGGGATGATGGAGTGCAAGGCCATGACCACACCTATGGCATCGAACCTGAAGCTATTGAGTGTTGCTTCATCAGTTTCGGTTGATGCCACGATGTATCGTTAGATGATTTGATGAATATGAGACCATATATTTGCTTTTATATTACACATTGAGACATGTTCACCTGATGGTTGTAAATCATATTTTGAGGTACCTAAAGGGTACAGTTGACTATGGGATCAAGTATGAAGCGAATCAAAAGATTAAACTGAAAGGTTATGTGGATTCAGATTGGGTAGGAAATGCCATTGATAGGAAGAGCACTTCAGGGTGCTACTTCAATATGGGATCATGTGTGATCTCTTGGTTTAGGAGGAAGAAGTCCTGTGTGGCACTAAGTACAGCCGAAGCAGAGTATGTTGCAGCTTGTTCCGCTAGTTGTGAGGTAGTGTGGCGGAGGAAGCTACTGTCTAATTTGTTTGATCTCTAGTTGGATGCTACTTGTATATATTGCGAAAACCAGAGTTGTGTGAAGTTGTCAGAGAACCTAGTGTTCCATGACAAGTCGAAGCATATCGATATCAAATACCACTATATCAGGGATATGGTGCAGAGGGGAGCAGTGAAGCCTAATATGTTGTGACGAATGAACAGATAGCTAATGTGTTGACCAAGCCAGTAGCTAGAGTGAAGTTTGAGTAATTCCGGGAGAAGATTGGTAGAGGTTCCTTCCAAGGTGAAATGATGAGTCCGTAAGACTTTCTGACATGGTCGTAGGTGGGGCCTCCCATGTTCAAATGTAAGTGCTGTGCCTTTCTGATATGGTGGTAGGATTGGTTCCTCCCATGGTCAGATGTAAGTGATGTGCCCTTCTGACATGGTGGTAGGATTGGCTCCTCCCATGGTCAGATGTAAGTGTTGTGCCCTTTTGACATGGTGGTAGGTTGGGCCTCCCATGGTCAGATATAAGTGCAGTGACCTACATCCAGTATGAAAAAGTACTGGCTTTGTAGAGACCCACATCCAGTATGAAAAAGGACTGGCTTTGTGGAAGTACATCCAACATGAAAAAGGGCTGGCTCTGTAGTGGCCTATATCCAGTATGAAAAAGGACTGGCTCTATAGAGACCCACATCCAGTATGAAAAAGGACTGGCTCTGTGGAACTACATCCAGCATGAAAAAGGGCTGGCTCTGTAGTGGCCTACATCCAGTATGAAAAAGGACTAGCTCTGCAGAGACCCACATCCAATATGAAAAAGGACTGGATCTATGGAAGTACATCCAGCATGAAAAAGGGTTGGCTCTGTAGTGGCCTACATCCAGTATGAAAAAGGACTAGCTCTGTAGAGACCCACATCTAGTATGAAAAAG
>LPNX010192534.1:14011-26013 GCA_001517045.1 Pseudotsuga menziesii | reverse complement strand
TCTTGGATGATTAAGTGATAGGTTACATACAGTGGCTAATTCAAGGAGGTTATATATAATGGTTACTAGTTAATCTACTATTAGATCCATTAATATAGTTAACACGGTACATTCTATTGCATTTAACAATAAGTCGATTGACTATAAAAATCTTTTATTATTTTAAAAGTTCCATAAAATTTTGAATAAGTTGTGTTTATTATAATATTATGATTTCAATTTTAAATGTATTAATAATTTTTAACTTACATTCTTTTAATTCTGAACCAAGTGATTATGACAGTGCGATTTTATTTGATTACATTTAATAATTTCTAACTTATATTCTTTTATAATTTTTTCAAATAAATTTAGACAAACTCAATTTAAACTTATAATAACATTTGTTTGGAGGCGTTGTAAGCATGTTTAAGATATTTTTCCCAGAAGAAAAATAGTTGTTCTTTTGTATTCATTAAGAATAAAAGGTAACTATTACAACACGATAGGATGTATCAAATACACAGCATAACTGGAATCTCAAAACAGAGGCATATAACACGTGCCAAACTGTGAATTCCAAAATAAGAAAACATAAATCCAACTTTGCTCCTTCCAAGCCTCCAAGAAGTCTATAGGGAATACATAAAGAGCCCAAATATAGCATATCCATGGAAGTGCTCAGCGAAAGGCACAATTATCAAACTCAAAGAGGGGAACAAAGTCAACCTCTGACCTCGGAATGATGTAAAATACTCAGCCATCCATACTCAAGATAATCACCAAAATGAACTTTCAAGCTGTGAGAAATTTATGGGTTCTTTGATCTTTCACAAGTAAATCTGGAAATAACCTGCGGCCAAATAAACATGCATTCAACCATAAACTATTTAATATATATAACTATGCGAAAATAACAAAGGATGCATTCAACCATAAACTATTTCATATATATAACTATGCGGAAATAACAAAGGTATTACAAACTTGTCGGCTCACCGACTGATCCTTTTACTACTTCACTTACAGAGAAGCTTGAGCTTCAACTTCTATTTCTCATCTCTTACAAAGAAGCTTCTCATCCTTGAGTTCTCTCATGAGTTCTGATGTCTAACTTGATAGGATTACTCTCCATTAAAGACTGTAATAACTATCTACATAACAACTTATCTTCACAAATAAATTCGACTAGATTACACTGCGAAATCCTGGACTCTTCCCTCTTGTGAGACTGACCGACAAGATCTTGACTGATACACACTCCGACAGAGTCAACTGAGAGTCAAATACAGATCTGCCAGTGATTAATATTTTCAACATGCCAGTAATAAGCTTATAACAGTAATTATTTACTATGTTGCAGCTAATTATAGTCAATAAAAACTGAAACAAAGTAAAGTATATGCTATATAATAAAAATCCAAGCCACTGCGAATAGAGAAACACGGTGCCATTGCAAACAGAAAGACACTGTGCAAATAGAGAGACACGGTGCCTTCTCCTATAAGTTTTACACTGGAAATCTGACCCTCAAGGTTGGATAAGCATAGAGCGGAACTTGCCTTGAAATCTTCACTCCACACGCTTCTTTAATATCCAGCTGGGACGGATCACCTTCAACTCTCCAATCAAAAGTCTGCAACAACCGAGCCACTGCAAGCTCTATCGTAGCAATAGCCACGGAAGCCCCTGGGCATCCTCTCCTTCCTGCGCTGAAAGGTATCATACTGAAGTCTGATTGACCTGTTAAATTGATATGTTCGTCTTCCATGAATCTCTCCGGCTTGTAGTCGGAGGCACCTAACCCCCACACATTGGGATCCCTTCCTATAGCCCACAGATTTACCAGTATCATTGTTTTCTTAGGTATGTAGTATCCTCCTACTGTCGCAGCCTCTAAAGATTCATGAGGAATCGAAAGCGGCACTGCTGGGTATAATCTAAGAGACTCTTTCACCACACAGTGGAGATATTTCATGGCTACAAGATCCATCTCCTCTACTTTACGACGATGGCAAAAAATATTTTACATGCAGCAGAGCAATAAATGCTCTGGCGGCTGCAGTGTGAGCTGTTGGATCTCACACTGTTTGAGATCCAACGGTCCACACTGCAGCCGCCACAACATTTATTGCTATGCTGCATAATGAATATTGTTCGCCCTTTAGGATGTTGACCAACGACCGACTCGATTTCTTCTTGCAAACACTTCATTGCATGGGGATGTCTGAACAGCTCAATCATTACCCATTCTAACGTAGTTGATGTCGTCTCCAACCCAGCCGCGAACATGTCCTGTACATATACAAATCCATTAATGCATGCAAAGTGATAATTGACATATAGAATAAGGTAATAAATAATATAGAATGCCAGAGGGCCTGGCGATCACGTACAAGATCAAGAGCCTTGATGGTTTCCCGTGTGATATTCGTGTCGGTCTTAGCCATGTGGAGCAGCACATCGACGAAGTCTTGAACATCGGGCTGTGCGTCTCCTTTCTTCACGCCATTCGAGGCCACCGACATAACATGATTAACATTAAGATGGTCGTCTATTATTTTCTCAGCAAATTTATTGAATGTTGTATGGGTTTTTTTCATCCGGCGATTGATACCCTGAAGGTCATACCAATCCAAATAAGGAATGAAATCTCCAACGTTGAATGCTCCCACTGTAGCGGCCATCTCGTCCAACAGTTCCTTAAATCCTTTGAAATCGCCACCCAAATCATCGTCAGAAAATTTCCTCTTTGAGGATTCGCCATAGTATATTGGAGATGAGCGTAGAGATGGCCTTGCTCACATTAACTCTTGTTCTTCCGCCCTCACTCTCCTCCAAAATTGAACAGATCTTGGCAGAGACCTCTTCATCTCTCACGTGCTTGAAGGACTCGATTCTCTTGGCAGTGAGCAGCTCTAACGTGCATATTTTTCTCATTTGCCTCCAATGATCACCATACGGCGCGAAGATCACATCGTTCCAATTGTAAAAGATTAATCTCCCGGAGGCCGTTAGTGGTCGGCTGGCAAAGATAAAATCATGAGTTTTGAGAACCTGTTCGGCCATCTCGGAAGAAGAAACGACGACTGTAGGGACAGAGCCCAAGCGGAGAAACAAAATGGGACCATATTTGTCAGCAAAGCCTTTAAGAGAACGGTGAGCAGGGAGTCTCAGTTGGTGGAGATTTCCGATGATAGGCCATGGATAGGGTCCTGGTGGCAATCTGGCACTAATCCTTCTCTTTTGCAATAACCATATCAAAACCAAAGATAAGAATATACAAAGAAGAGCTGCTTTGGCAGGCCCCCCACCAGCTACTGTTAATGTTGCAGGCAGAGGCAGAGGCAGAGGCAGACTCAAATTATGGAAAACCATTTCGCTTACTCCCGTTGTATGTTTGGAAAGGAAGGAGCCACTGCTATTTAAAACAGCCCGCATTTGTTCCTCCCCCTAAAATTCCGAAAACATGGGACCCGGACTGTCCCACAAGAGGAGCAAAGTCATTTTAGGTAGTCAGTCGCATTTTTTCATGTGGTGGTACTAATCTATTAGTTTTACCGCACACGATGTCGCCATTAGTTACATAAATAATTAGCCTTTCAACAATTTTTTATAAATAATTTTGGTTTTTTCTGGTCCGATGGAAAAGGTCACGAGAAGGTGTTTTGTCATACTGTATCATCTACCTTTCTTTCTTTCTTTATCACCTATCATTCTTAGCACGTTGATTTGGAATTGAAATTTTGACTTCCAATTTATTTCGTCACTGTGTTACGAAGTTTATCGGTGTCTATATTTGAGAGGCTCATCCCCGAGAGAAAGTCTGTCGAGTAAATAAGGCGCTCCTCATATGCATGGGATAAGTGCTTCTAGAAGACATCAACGTAATGGTTAAATATCTTCTACTTTGTTGAACCTCCACATATTTCTTATTTTTCCCTCGATATAATACATTAGAAAAAAATTCATATGTTTCATAACGTGTGAGGGTATCCTTAAAAGTGTGTAGATTCTTTTATGTAAAAACAACTTGGTCTTAGGCGTAAACCAGGTTAGGAGGACACGGGTTTGAATCCATAATTGAATGTTTAGTAAACACTTATCTTTCAGCCCTAAGCGTATCTTCTTTATCATTGTTATAATGAACCACAATTACAAACCACAACAAATGCCTTCTCTATGGTCACTTCGGCATGATATTTTAATATGGATGCTAGTATGAGGTTTTGACACCAAGAATGGCTTACAAGGCCTTAACCATGGTCGAGGAAGGAACATGTTCGAGGCGTTAACCATGGTCAAGGAAGGAAAACATGTTCCTTATGATATTATTGAATCATGTCAAGCTTAGTAACTTTGAATGATTCCTTGAACAAACACATGAATCCTCTATAAGGTTTTTTTTGGTAGAGCACCAAGTTTAATACATGCTACATGTGCAAGTTTTGTGCATTGGAAATTGTTGTCGAGGCATAAGCATGGTACTTAAGGGGTAATACTAACATTAATTCATAGTTGAAATTTTTTGAGGTCATGTACCATGTAAGAAAGCTAAAAAGCATGACACGAGCACTCTCCATGTAGTATTTAGCATCCGAGTTTAATATGGGAATTGTTATGAGGCCTTGGGCATCATAGATGGGTCTTGTGTTCTTTACCATAGTTGGGCGATGGAAATAAGAGTAGCCAATGACAAGGCATTGCTCTCAAGCTGAAGCACCACGGATAAGTCCTTGAACCAACACATTTGAACTTTGTAGGATATCACTCACCTCCATCTTAGATATGGTTTCCATGACTAGGTTAGTTGCGAACCAACAATAAGTCTAGAACACTATCTAAGGTCAAGGGAGGACAACAAGGTCCTTCTGCCCTAAATGAATATTTTTGAGCTAAAGTTTCAGAAGTAAAATTTACAACACAGAAACCTTCACGCTAGATAATGTCATAAATGTATGCTTATACCACAACACAAGACCCTTATAGGGTCTTTTATCCTACTAAAGGTATATATATTCCATGGTTGCATGACAACATAGGCCATAGAAAGGAATATGTTTAGGGCCTAAACCAAGAATGATTCTTAGGGCCAATGTTGATATTCATTAGCATATGAGCAAAACACAAGTAGGATGACTATGTTTTGTGCAATATAAATTTGTCTTTAGGCTTTAACATGGTTAGGGATAAATCAAGGGGCTTAAATGCTAATTGAAACTTCTTGGTATAGAGCACCATGGTAAGGGGAGGAGAGCATTGTTCCTTAGGACCTAGATGTAGCTTCTCAAGATCAATCACTTGGAACAACAATTTCAAACAACAACACAAGTGCTCTCTAGGGGATCTTTTGCATCAAAGTTGAGTAAGGACGTTGTTTGAAGGAATTTTGCATCAAGGATGGGTCAGGGGGCTTGTGCACAAATCAAGAAGGAAAGTAAGTGTCTTGAGAGATTTTTGAATATTCTAATTCTCGAGATATTTGAACAATTCCTTCAACCAACACATGAGTTCATTTGTAGCATTTCTTTACAAGATTTCAAGTGAGGTACATGGGGCCATCATTAGGTTTTGTGCATGAAAAATGGATGTCAAGGTCTAAACATGTTTAGGGGGAGGCGGGGGGTGGACAAGCTCCTTAATCCTTAATTGAACCTCTTTTACCTCAAGCATCATGAACAACATCTAGAAAACACGACATAAGTCCTCCTCTAGGAGTCTTTGGCATCTAATTTGAATATGTGTGGCATTACGATGTCTTAGGCATCAAGTGTGGGTTTTTAGTCTTTGGCCATAGTCAAGGGCTGGTAATAAGCTACTTCAAATTTAAACCTATGTTTTGAGGCTTAAACATAATCGACGAGTCCTTCAACCAGCACATATGACCTTTGTAGGATATCATTCACCTCTAAGTTGGGTATCGGAACTATGGCTCTAGATCAGTTATGAACCAAGGATGTCAAGGGAGGACAATAATAACCTTGTTCCTTAAATGAAACCTGTTAAGCTCAAGTTCCATGAAAAGCACACACAACCCCTAAATCTTCATAAGATATATAACCATGAATGCCTCTTTCAACCACCACATGAGGTCCCTATGATGTATCTTTGAAATACTAGAGGGATATAAGTCTTATGATAAAACCACAACACAAAACCTAAATAAGAATGTGTCTTCATCTCACATAAGGAATAGTTCTCAAGTTTGTTGCTACGATTATTTTGCAACATAATAAGATATAGGTGCCATGAGTAGGTTCTGTGTAGTGGAAATTGGTTTGGAGGTTGAAACATGGTTAAAGTGGGAAATAAGTCATGTAAGTCCTAAATTAACCTTCTTCAGATCAAGCCCCATGATTAGGGGAGTAAAACACTTAGACCTTAGGCCCTAAATGTAGTTTCTTAGGCTTGATTAGCATTAAAAACACTTCCAAACCACAACATGGGCACTCTTTAGAGGTCCTTCACACTAGAATTGGATATGGATTCCATTAGGAGGTTTTGTGCATTAAGGATAAGTCATGGGGCCTTAAGCATGGTCAAGGAAGGAAAACAAGTGCCTTGGGATAGTTGAATATTCTTGAGATAAATATCCTTGAGTGATTCCTCTAGCCAACACTCGAGTCCTTTGTAGGATTTTTTTCTAAGCATCCAAGTGGATATGAGAACCATGAGTATGTTTTGTGCACTAGAAATTGGTCTTAAGGCCTAAACATGATCAAATTCTGTAATAAGGTCCATATGCCTAATTGAACCTTTTTAGGATAATTTGTCATGAACAACTCTTAGAAACCACGATGTGAGCCCTCACTAGAGGAATTTTTTCATAAGAGTTTCATATGGATTCCACTAAGATCTATTGTGCACCGTAGATGGATCTCATGGCCATGACCATGGTCATGATAGTGTAAAGACAACCTCAATCCCTTGAGCATGGATGGGGGAGGGAAATACTAATTTCAATCTCTAAAGGTAGCATCTCAGGTTGAAGCAGTAAACAAGCATCCCCACACCACCACATGAGAGCCATGCATGATAATGATGTTCTCTATTAGATGGATAGGGCATAATGAATCTATATTTCTATAAGCAATAAAGGTTGTTGAGGCCTAAGCAATGTCAAGAGGTGAGATAAAGGCACTCAGTCCCCATAAAAAGGTCCTTAGAATCAAGCATCACGAAAAGAAACATGAAACCACGCCTCTCTAGTGGGTGTTTGTCATTTCAGCTGGATATGAAGACCAATAAAAAAATTTACAAACCATGAATGGGTCATGAAGCCTTCACTATTATCAAATAATGAAAGGAAATGTCTTAATATGCCATTGACACTTCTTAAGCTCAATAAGAACAAATCCTTAAACCAACACACATGAACTTTGAAGGATGTCTTTGGATTTGAAGTATTATATAGTCACTATGAATAGGTTTTGTGCATTTGAAATAAGTGTAAGGTATAAAAAGCATGGTTAATGAGGAACAAAAAAACCTTATTCCCTAATTAAACCTTCTATGAGGGCTTTTATATATAAGCTAAATATCAATACCATTACAACGTATTAGCCTTCACGGATGAGTTTGGGGTACCATTACAAATATGATATCTTAAGCGAAATAATGGGAGTCAGTGGACATTGTAGATAATTACGTGGATGTGTCAAATCGAGGCCAACTTTATATAAATTAAATCATCAAAATTGGTTTGAAACGAGTTAAAAACATTATATGGATGTGACGGTAATATCTTAGTGAGGGCATTGTAGTTTTAAACTAGGTAATAGTTGTACATAAGTGTACTGCTATATAATATTAATTAAAAATATAATTGATATAAAATTTAGTTTAAATAAAAAATATTAAATCAATTTTAGTTATAAATATGATATATAAAGATGTAATATATTATTATACTATATAATATTAATTAAAAATATAAATGATATAAAATTTAGTTTAAATTAAAGAATATTAAATGAAATTTAATTATAAAATATGATATATAAAGACGTAATATATTATTATAAAAAATTAAAAGTATTGTGTAAATATAATATTATATATAAAAGGTAATGATTAATAATATAATTTATATAAAAGTTTGATTGTTGACAATATTGGTTTATATAGGAATTTGAATAGGATTGGTATTTGATTGAATTCTACACAGGATAAACTCTTATGGGGGTTAATCAATCTTCAAGATAGGTATCGACAAAAGTGGCATATTATCTAATTGTTAAGAGTTCTAATTATAATGTTCTTAAATGGTTGTTTGAAAATTTTTGGAAGTGGTTTATACCTATGAAATTGAAATGGATTTTATGGTTAGTTTGTGAGAATTGTTTATTGACTTAGAATAACCTTCAACACACTGGTTGGCAGGGGACAAATTTTTGTACTTCATGCATGTATGAAAATCAATTTATTTTCCATGTTTTTGTTGCATGTATTTGCAATATACAACTTTGGAAATATGCATGTAAGTCTTTAAATATCACTCAATCATGGGCCATGATTCTATTGAAGAAATTTTCTTGAAGTGGTACAAAAACAATATGTAACATAGGTTTCTTCCGGCTTTTTTTTGTTGGGATATATGGAAAATAAGTAATTACTCTATTTTCTAGGAGAAATTAGTGAATATTTTGCTAGTTGTCTAAGAATTATAGGTACGTATAAGGAATACTCTTCATCACAGGTAAAAGTGAAGAAAAGAAGCAAGATATGCCTTCTCCCAACCTCTGTTGTAGCTACATGTCTCTTCGATGGTGCAACTAAAGATGACAAGTGTGGTGCAAGTATATTTTTGAAGACTAATGAGGATCACTATTTCATGATGAAGATGAGATATGGTTTGGGATGTAGTGACTACAAAAGAAACTTAGGTCCCTTTGGTGTCTTACAAATTTTTCTTCATCTCTTGGTATAGATAGCCTGAATATTTTTGGATATTCTTTCGTTGTTGTGAACTGGGTGAAGAAAAAATACTCTTTATAAGGCATCTCCCTTCATCAATAGTGTTTTAGGATGGAACATATAATACACTCTTTCGATGTTTTAAACATGCAATCTATGATTCCTAAGATGTTAGAATATTATAAACCCACTACATACTTAAAACAAAATAATTAATAATTTCTAGTTAATTTCCTATATTCTAGACTAGGTAGTTGGCCTCAACTTGCACCACATGGTCAATACTTTCCATATTTACCCCAAGAGCACCTTTATATTGATTATGGATAAGATTATTCCAACTTTATTGAGTTCCCAATGATTATAAACTGCACCTTCTTGCCATTTCTTCCTTTAGACATTCTTTTCCCGCTTTTCAGTGGATAAGGTAAAGCTATTCAACTAGGTAATTGCTATCGTTTGTGGCAAGCTCATCCTCCATGATTTTATCTTCATATTCAATGATTATAAAGATATTCCATCACTCATCATAATTCACTCATGCTTTAGACAATTCGTGAGATCTTGTATTGATTTGGAATCTACTTTAGTCACCTATGGGGGTTTATCATATTTAGTAAGCCTTCTTTATGAGCTAGCATGATTTGTCTCCTAATAAAATCAATTTTACCTCTCAAGGATGTATTATTTATGTACACTAATGTTTATCAATAATCGATGGAAGACTCTCCAATCATTCTTCACTTCTCTTGTGTTTAGTCTCATTATTCCTCTCTCTATTTTTCTTGTGCATGCTTGTGATGAATATATTGTAGCTAGATCTTTATCTTGTATTTCCACATGGTATCAGAGCTTCAACTTCTACATGGTATAATATCTCTCAAGTTACCAATATATTCAATCTATAAGAGTTTAAGGAGCGCATCAAGTATCCAGTCCTTCTCTGAAAGAATAGCTTGACTGAGCTTAAAAGTAATTCTTCTAGTTTATTTTGTGCAGATTGTAGGGAGCACAAAAAAAACTAAACATGGATTCCTCTTCATATATGATCATGTCTCCTTACAACTATCATGAATGGAAAGCCAATATCGACATTCTATTGCGTAGTAAGGGTCTCTACAGAGTTTCTATGGATTTAGAAAATGAGCCAAATGTTGTTGTTGAGAAAGCTAAGTGGCATAATAGAGTGGATGAAGCCTATGGGTTGCTCTGTCTCTCTATTTATCCTGATCTTATTTTTCATATGGATGGTTTGACCACTCCAAACCAAATATGGACCAAACTTGAGTCTCTCTTTGGAGTGCAAGATGAGATAAGAGAACATCAATTGGAGAATGAGATAATCTCAATGAGTCAAAGGAGCTTTAAATCCATTGAAGGGTTCTTCACCAAGTTCAAGTCAGTTATTATTATGCTCAAACAATGTGGGATTGAGAAGAAGGAATATCAATTGATTATTTCCATTCTATCAAAAATTGGGTCCTAAATACACATTTTTTGTGTCAACCTTTCATGCTACTAGGATTGTTATTTCGAATTGGAAAATACCTTCTTTGAGTACGTTCTTTGATTCACTTGCAAAAGAGCAAGAAACATTTATTCATATGGGGACTCTTAAAATATCCAAAAACAAAGAACATGATCTTATATTTGAAGTAAGAATGCAAATTCAAAACAAAAGCAAAAAATGAAAGAGAAGAAGCCAAAGTCAGATTATGAAGATGAAGGTTCAAATTCCATGAATAAAGTCATGAAGAAAGGGAGCTCATCCAATTTTTCTTATTGTAGCAAGGGTTTTCATTATGAGAAGAAATGTTTCAAGAAGAAAATGGACATCATGTCCAAATTGCTTGAGAAGCATAACATTGATGTACTGAATGAACTAGAAAATCCTACTAAATCCCTAGAAGATTATCAAAGTGCGCAATCCCAAGGTAATAGCAATTATTCCTTAAGTGCCAAATTTAAATAATTTTCTCAATTCTATTGTATAGATTTTGTTTCTGATATATCATAATCATAAATCTCAGTGTCTTCTTTGGATAAATCACCTATCAGTCCATTAGATACATCTCCCAATAATTGTGTTTTTTTCACTAGATCTGGACTTGTCTTTATCCAACTCTTACTCACTCCATTCAAATTCTTATGATTATGATTTAGAAGTAAGTTTGCTTGCTGATATTAATGTTATTACATCATCCATACAATTTACCCATCCTCTGAATACTCAAAATATTGTACAAACCGTAAGTTCACTAGTTAATTCCTTATTGGATTCCTATGTAGTGTTACGTATTTCTGTTGGTTTCAAGTCTTGTCTATTTTTCATTGGTTTCTTATCCATGAAATTACTCATATTTGGACTTCTGTTACACATGTTTGGATCTGATCTAAAAATATATGGTTCATATTTCAAGTCCACATACAATTCAGATTTACTCATCCATCAATTTTACCCAGTTGCTCATCCTTTTCCTATTATGGCTCTGTAAAATCATGGAGACACTATACCTCTGGTATTTGCTGCTCCATATGATAATAATTATGATATTTCAGAGGCTCTTCAACCTCATTTCAGGATTAGGAAGGTGCTACATCAGTTTGAAAAAAAAGATATATGGTCCATTTCACCATTTTACAACTATACAAGGAACTGATTGTATTGAGCATTTTACTCTTTGGGAAGGAGTATGCACATATCTCTGTTCCTTTATTGATTATGATTTTAGCTTAGAATATGTTGGTAGAAAGAAGCATTCATAAAATGCTTCTTCATCATCATATGATAAGCTACAAGGAGCCTCTCCACTTGTTTTTTTCCATATACCACATTGATATTCCATTGCAATATGCAATATGCAACACCCAAGAATTAGAAAAAGAGTGGTACAATCCAAATGAGGCTCCCACATACTTAGAATTGAGTGTGAGGTGACTAAATCTAAACAATATTTTTTTCATTAGGTGAATGACAATGTGAGGAAATACCTAAATCGACTTGAATTAGAGATTAAGGCTAAGTAGGAGGCTCTCGAGGCTATTGAGGAACAACTCGACTTGATATCCAAGGTTATCAATGCTGGTCCTTCGAAAACTCAGTAGAC
>LPNX010192523.1:346859-414723 GCA_001517045.1 Pseudotsuga menziesii | reverse complement strand
ACATGCTTTTTCCACCATTGGAAAGTAGACAGTCCTACAATAAATTCCAGAATTCTAAGTTACAAAGATAGTGGTTTGAATGGATCTGCAAGTTGTCCGGTAATATGCTTCATGCCTGACAAACTCTGCATATGTTTGAACTTGGCACAAAGAATACCGATTGTCTCTTGTTACATTAGATCTGTCATAACTCCCTCATTAGAGATGTGTGAGCCTCTTTGCTCTTGAGTCTTGCCCTTAGGATGGTAGTTGGAGATGAATGTCATTACCCTTTCAATCCTCTATAGTGCTCTTTGTAGTTATTCAAGGCTCTCAGAAATAGGTTACCCAAGGAAAATCAAAGTTTCTATAATCTTGTAACTAGGTTCACTAGGCTCCAACAGTGATTAAGACCATGATCCCCAGCTGCTGGCTGCTCCGCACAAAGTACAGGGGGCCATGATAGCAAAGGAAATTATGAACTCTAGAGGGTGGGAGGGGAGGGATTTCAGTCTAGGAGTATAGGATAGAATCATCAACTCTGCTTCATCTCCAGTATGCTCTGTTTTGATTTTAACTTTGATACAAGGACGCAGCCTAAGGGATCTGTTTGATTTTAACTTTGATACAAGGACGCAGCCTAAGGGAAACATTGTTAAAGTAAATGTCTGCAAATGTTAGGTAGTTCTTGATCGAAATTTCATCAATTGTTTGGCTCTGTGAAGTTGAAGAGCCATCTGGAAGTAATTTATGGCATTTTCTGTTGCTGTTGTTCCTTCTAGATTATAAGGACTGAATTAGCCATTTCTTTATTCCTCAATTGAATGAGAAAGTCAGCTGCTTAGTTTTTCTTTTGATAGGTCATGTTGGTTTTAGACCAAGCTAACATGTTATCTGTCTTTTTTCAGGCCTCGTCCTGCTCTTCTATTGGATTTCATACAGTGTCTTAGCCAGGGGCTTCCCCCAATATACAAAAGGCTTGCATTTGCTATGGGGTATAGCGAGTGAGTCAAGGCATAGAGAGACATTGATTCTAAGTACTAACTAAAATATTTATTAAAAAGCTGAAGGGAAGGAACTACGAAGACAGGATGGCATTCTGGGACCTTTTAACTGTGGCATCCATGCCAGTTATCAAGATTCTTTTGATAAGTTCTCTTGGGGCTGTTTTGTCAACTCAATATGCTGGCGTGCTAACTGACGAATCTCGAAAAAGTTTAAATAAGGTAAGGGATCGCAGGCTTTGAGATGTCCAACATTCATAATGCACCCGTATAATCTTATTAGATTGAGACCATATGTTGCAAATCGGAACTATGACCAATTCTATAGCGTTGCTCTTCATAGAAGGTCATATTTTGTAAAATGTAACCTCCTGCATAAATATACTGATGGCTAGCTATTAGTTTAGCATACAGAAACTTAAACTTGTACAACGCCTGGGCTGTTGTTAATTGTTAATTGGCTTTGCATATTTTAATGTTGTTTGAATCACAATGTCACCTTCAGGCTTCAACTAGTATAGTACTGTTGGGTTTAGACTGTCCAGAGCTAATTACTGAGATTGTTTTCGCATAATAGACTAGTGAAAGAAAACAAGAATAAATGAAGAAGAAAAAGAGAGAGGGTACTTGAGCCCATAAGATATGCTGATGAGAGATATCACTTAGGTGGGGAAGGATATAGTACATAATAATTTAATTCAGTCAGATCACAGAAGTGGCCTATGCGAGTTTCTACTTGTTTAATCATGGAATTTTGTGTTTGTGTCACTCAACAGGTCATTTTTGTTGTATTTACACCAGCTCTTATGTTTGCAAGCCTTGTACAGTCTGTGACATTCGAAGATCTCATTTCCTGGTACGTAATATTTTTAATTTCCAGTGCATTGGTTGCAAGGAGGGTTTCTTTTGTTCTTAGGTTGTTCGTGATATTAATAAAATTGTTTTTCTGCAATAAGCACAGGATTGTACCATAGCCTATAGGCAGTCTTTTGATATGAAATTTTCAAAACAGATAGTAATATAGTAATGATTTCTTATAGGATCAAATTGGCAAAAAGTCAAACTCCGAGGACATCTAGAACCATCATTAACCTTTAAAGGACGAATATTTATTGGCCACACCTGGTTTGCTTGGATTATTCCTTAAATGCTTAAGTAGCCTAGCATTTTGAGTTTGAACAACGGCTATGAAAAAAGAATAACTTGAGAGTATATTTTGAATGGGATGTGGAAGCTATAATTCATGTAGAGACCTAGATGGTTTTGTCAGTTCCCACCAAGCCGATATCTCATTGTCTAGAGACCATTTTCTAAAGGATTCGAGACAAGAATTTAAATTAATGACCAGATGATGGACCAGACTGTTAACAAGGAAGATAGTAGGTTTGACCTTCAACTTTTAGCTATAAAAATAACCTAATCTTATATTCAACAGATGTGATATTATGTTAGACAAAAGAAGTACTTTTTCGTGTCAGACCTTGAGTATCCATCTAAAGATATCTCACAGGCTTGATTTATCGATAGGATTGGGAAACAACCAAGATACATAGGGAGGTATTCTTAGCAGAATGAATAGATCTGCTTATGTCCAACTATCACACTGACTGTAGAAGTAACTGAAGCATGGAATGTTTCTTGGAGCAGTGAGGGCAATAACAACTGAAGCTTGGATGAATAATTGAAAATAAAATTCAATCCTACAGTTCACACAGACATATTACTAAGTACATTGTAGTTTTCCTTTTGACTTTCTCATACCAAAACTATTGGAATTATAGAGAGAGAAATCACATTAAGACAATGAGGATGTTAATTATATAATCCAAATTCAGTGATGTTTGTTTCCCTCGTGGAAATAAGCTAAAGTAATAGTTCCATGGGAGAACAGAATATCTAGAAGAACAAGTGAGCTTCCGACGGAGTTATTGCTGTGGATGCTTCTGTCAAAATCATGGCCATCGCAATTGAAAAATTAGTAAACTAGCACTGAGAAGAGGTTGTATGCCACAAACAATAGTCTAGTTCCCAGAAGATGGAAGATTGATTAGGAAACTCCTCATAATTCCAATTTGCTACAACTATATATGAATAATGAAAGCAGTGCAAAATTCACTGGATGTACACCCTGAAACTTGGCCATATGCATTACTTAATGTGAAGGTAAATCTATTCTGACATTTTGAACAAATTCCATCTGAAAAATCGTGCAAGGAAGATGGTGCCATCTTGAAGGCCTTGGTCTAACATTGAGTTGTTGTGTCAAATACTTAGTTGGTAGGCAGTAGGGCAATCAAGAGTCTTTTGACCTTCAAATTGTAATGAAACATTGGTAATTCACAAAAGGGAGTTTTAGAAAACATTATTTCAAGTTTCAAACCTTCAAGAAAGTTTATTTCAAATGGTCCTAAAGAGGTCAGAGAAGACTTTGTGTTCAAGCCATTTTGCAAAGTTCTTGCTAATAGACAAGCACAGTAAGCTTGTGAATGCTGAGTTAGATTACCGAGATCTTCACTTACCATTTCCAGTTGGATAAGTCTTGATGAATTTGAATCGAATTCTTGCAGAATTTGTTCTTCAGCCAAGCCTAGAAGATTGGGCATTTGCTTGGTAAATAAATGCTGTTTTTCTATTGTTCCTTCGAGATTCTACTATGAAGGCATATTTATTAGTATCCCTTTGGCCAACCTTCTTAAACCATGTAAAACTACAAAGCTTCTTTCTGTTAGCCTTTATTTCTAAATAAGAAGAATTTTCATCTTCAGGAGTAACTAACATTAGTTAATTGTCTTTTTCTTTTTCAGGTGGTCCATGCCGTTCAATATTTTTCTTACATTTTTCTTTGGATCTATCCTTGGCTGGATTATTGTGAAAATAACAAGGCCTCCAGAATATTTGAATGGCATAGTTGTTGCAAACTGCTGTGCAGGTAGGTGACTTCATTCTGTTCTGTTGTGCAGTTTTGAATATTTATAGAATAGTTGACTTTAGATGTAAAATTAGGAAAAGACAGTCAAGCAACGAAATGCATGTTCTGCTGATATGACAAGCAGGTTAAAGTTTAGTTGAAGGACGGAAGCATATTACATTTTAAAAATTCAGAATGCTGATTGTTTAAACTGAGTTGACTGCCTCAATAACATTGTGAAATTCTAATTGTATACAGGAAACTTGGGAAATCTTCTTATCATTGTTGTTCCTGCATTGTGTCAAGAGCAAGGAAGTCCCTTTGGAGAACCCAGTGCATGCAAAGTAAGGGGGACAGCATATGCTTCATTTTCTATGGCGGTATGATTCTAATTAGATATTAAGCCTGTGGACTATAAACATAGTATTGGCAATGTTTCTTTATATTTAGAAGCCCAGATGTGCTCAATTCCACAGTTCAGAACTTTATTTCGTACGAGTTATGTTCCTATTCTGTGGATGATAAATCCTAGCAGGGTGAATCCCTTTGTTATTTTCTGATGTGTTTCAAATTGGCTTTCCAGCTTGGTAGTATCTTCATATGGACGTATGCCTACAATCTTATAAGATCAGCGGGCCGACTTCATGAAAAAGAGGAATTAGAAAATGGGCTTCATGAGAAGATCCCAAATATTGATTATTTAAATGCTGGAGAAACATCTAAACTTTTGCACACAGTCCAAATTATTCCAGAAGTGCCGAGTTCTGGAGGAGATTATCCTTCTGATGAGCAGAAGGCAAACGGCATGGTAAGGATTTCATTGCCATTCAAGAATTTCAATTAAGAGGTTGGAATAATCAATCTCAACTTTTATGTCATGGTTTGGCATTATTCTAGCATGTTGAAGCCATCTTGATGCCTTTGCAGCATCTTCAAAATGAAGTTGGGTTGTGTATCCATTTCAGTCTTACCTCATCTTCTTATTTAGAAATCCTTGATGAACCTTCGCAAATGCCCACTGTGTACAGGATTTATACCCATGCCCCATTGTACGTATACCATGGTTTAAAATATCTGAATTTGAAAGTGCCTGTATCCCTGAAGAAAATTTACTCAAGTGAGGATTTTTTTGTTAAGAGTTCAAAATTTTCCTCAAAAGTGGGAACAGTCCTATCATAAACCTTGGAAGCTCTGCTCAGGCACATAATTTTTTGATGTAAAAAATTGTTGCAATAAGAATGTAAATATGGTATTCAGTGTTCACAGAGGATTGTCTTATGCATCATTTTCAATTTCATTGATTGCCCTTAAGGAGGTAAAAAATATGTTAACTTTGGTTAATCAGATTTATCTGTTTATGGCAAAAGACAATTCAATAGGCAGATACGATAATCATCTCTGTAGTTTCAACATTATGTTCTCAAGCACATGATTAATCATTAATGTTTTTTGGATCAGACTGACTGAAATCTATTGTGCTCTGCTTGTAGGTGGTATCCGATTCCTCCAGTGAAAAGCCAAGTTGTATTCAAGCCTCACTGAGAAAAGTTAAACACTACATGCATGAAACTGCAACTCTAATTCTTGAGGAGTTGAAAGCACCGCCTACTATTGGCGTGGTAGGTCATTCAGATATCCATGCAGATGGTTTTTCCTCTTATATTTCATATTTGTTATTCTATACTATTAGAAATGCACTGAAACTGGTAAAAGAGTTGCTTGAAATTTGGCTACATTTATCCTGAGTTATTAGATAGACTTACATCTTACAGAAATAAAATTTATTCTCAAGTAAGAAATGGGCCTGTTGAAACAATGTTGCAGGGTTAAGGGGGATGCAAACCAGGGAATGGAAGTGTACTAGTCCCTGGTGCTGAATCCCCTCAAAAATGAAAAAATAATCCATAAGAAAACAGTTTTAAGCAATAAAAACGTCAAGAGGAGGGAATAGGTCAAAGATTTGAAACTCTAGGCTATGCACATTGCACGCAATGAAAAAACACATAAGACATCAAGGGAGGGAAAACCATATTTTTCACTGTTTTTGATTGGGTGCCCATATCTCAAGTATTTGCATGTTCAAGAAGCAGCACAGCAGAGTTTTTGATCAATAGTGAGCAGTGTATGAGTTTGTGAAGGAGAACCATGTTATTTTCTCAGCAATGGGAATTTTCCAGCACTTGGTTGCCAGGTTTTAAATTTTTATTGAATTTTTTTCAAAGCAGTGGGTTTTGTCAGCAATCGTCTCTCATACTTTAATTTTTCATGTCCCTAATTCATACATGTCAACTGGTAATGCTGGCATTGGTCAACCCCGTGAGTTAACGATGGAGACCCAGGGTTGCAGCCCAAGACTTTCCTGATGATGAGAATAATGTTACTAATAGTGGAGGGTCCTCCACAATTCCTTCAAGTTCACTGTTTTCCTTAGACACTAAGGCTCTTCTTGTGTGAAGAGACCGATGCACTTGTTGATAGTTTGATATCAAGGGTGGGGTGGGTGTTGATCTTGCTATAGTGTGGTTTTCCTTTGCATGCTGTATCCCATTTGATGCAGCTTGCCCCCATAGTTTGAGCAAACAGTCTCTGCTGTTGATGATGGTTTTGCAGTGTATAATTCAACTAGCTATGAGAGGTTTTGCAGAGTCTTGGTTGAAAAGCATGCATTGTGAAAATCATGACCCCTTTGAAAGTGTCATGGAGTGTTGATTGAGGTTCCATTGTGATGCTTGGATAGATACAGGAATCATTCACTTTTAAATGTCATTGTATCTTCAATCTCTGGTCCCTATCTTTTGAGGGCATCTGTTTGTTCAGGGAAAAACAAAAATGCTCCATTCTTGAAGGAATAGTTATGTGAGGCCATCAATTAGGTAGGACCATATACTGTTGTGCAAATTATTACAGTGGCAACCCCCATTAGCTACACTGTAGGGTCGATGGTCCAAAACTATACCCGCATATTGTTTGTATGCGATATTATGTGCATGCACTGAATGATGCACTAAAGGTAATTAGAGAAACAACTTGGATTGCAAATTAATTAAAGATGTACAAAAAATCCAGATGTTTATAGGTAACCATCACCCATAACATGCCATTTTCCAGAAGTTTGCTGAGGTGGAGTTGCTTAAGCCATCTTATACTAGATTTTTTTCATACTACCTTCTTCTTCAATGACTGCAGAGGTAAAAGGGGCTTTATGGACCACTATCATCAGTGACACATGGGCATGATGAAAACAATCTTCATCATACATTGCCTTTTAGGTGAGGCATAAGATTCTCGACGATTATTTTCTCGGCTGATGTTAAATTTGTAGTTGATCTCACGGAACCACTATGTGATATGATCTTCAACGCAGATATAGATAGATAACGTGTAAGAGATATATGAAAACATTAACTTTGTAGGAGAGGAATAAATCCATAACTGATAAGAGAGATGTGACTTACATCCACGATTAGAGCAATGCATACATGGACACTAGCACAAGTTGAACACGGCTCTCTTATTGCATCTTATGCTTTGAATCCAATAAGGATTATTGAAGAAACAAGGCCCCCTTACAAAAAAATATGGGTAATGGAGGGATTCCTTCCTACAGAGTAGGATTTATTGTATAAGAGAGGAGGCATCCATCATCTGGTGTCAGTTTACTGGCTTTTTATGTGGACAAGTTGAGTTTGGCACAAGTGAGGCTAAGTATAATAGGCAAGTTGGCATGGATCCAATAGATGGGTGGGAACTTCATGGTGAAATTTTTTGAAAAACCCCAACCCGGTTTCAGGCTCTGTGTTGCATATGCTTTAATGCCCATACCACATCATGCATGTACATTAAAAAAATTAAAAGTTTGACTGAAAGCATGAAACACATGAGATTTCTTTTCAACTTTTTAACTCTGAAAATTTATAACAGCCCTAATCTCTTACTCATAAATTTTAAACTCAGGCAACACACATGAAAATAAATACTCAGATTTTTGACCAAAATTGGTCCAGGAAAAACCCCAAAGGGAAAACCTGTTCTTCAAAGAGATTTTATTATTTTTTCAAAGACAAATTTATTCAACAAAATACAACAGTACTTATCTCTTTTCCATCTCGAAAAACGTGCTAGAACAACAATTTGACAAACTGCTATATGGAACCTTCAATTTCTGCCACACATGTGACTGTATGGATGCCTTGATTTCTGTGCAATCGCTGCCTCGAAATATGTGTTGTAGGGCCTGTTGTTTGGAGAACAATTAATGTTGTACTTGCCTCAAAATTCGTGCTGTATGGATGTCTCAAAAACTATGCCCTTTCTCACCTCAATTTCTGTGTTGTATGGACTGTACGACCTACATTGAATGTTGTATGGTCTCCTGCATTGGATTTGTGCCAATTTGCTAGTACAAGTGTCTCGAAATTCGTGCCCTTCTTTCTCTTACTGGTTTTGAAAATTTTTGCAAGGGTTTTCTCTCTGGTTCTTCTCTTCTCTCTTGCTCCTCCTCTCTCCAAAAATTCTCTCTTTGGAATGTAATTTTTCTTTCCCAAGCCCTTTTTGTTTGAGTAACCTCCACTTCTAACTCAATGGCTTAGATTGAAAGTCAACTAAATGAGATCTAGGGCCCATCTCATTTTTTCATTAAAATATCTTTTAATTAATAAATGAGAATTTAATGCACACCCACTTTTAAAGTCTCATAACGTCACTTTTTAAATAATAACTCAAACTTTCATTAAAAAGGTCACTTTATAAAATAAAGTCAATCTCACATTTTTAAACGAGCTAGGGACCACTTTTTAAAGTGTCCTTGTCCACCCCAAGGCATGAGTGGACAAACACTTCCTAGGTAAAAATTCAACTCTCCCTCTTACCGAGGAAGGTGTCTTTCACCACTCCCATCTTGTCTCTAAAATGAATGTGCTTTCCTCTTCCCAAAGACTTCATGAGAATATTTGCTACCTGCTCATTTGTAGAAATGTACTATAACTCTACAACTGCTCTCTGGACATAGTCTTTGATAAAGTGGTATTTGATCTCAGTGTGCTTTGACCTGTCATGAAACACTGGATTCTCAGAGAGCCTAATGCAACTTTGATTGTCACAATGAATAATAGTAGGCCTCAACTCTTGATCAAATAAGTCTACCATGAACTTGCGAAGCCACAATGCTTCGCAACTAGCCTGACTGGCTCCACCATGAACTGACTGAGAGTGTTCACCGCAAAACTCATATCTGGTCTGATGTGGATCAAATACATCAACGACCCAATAAGCTAACGAAACAAAGTAGGTTCAAACAACTCTCCCTCAGAAGCATGAAGCTTCTTCCAGTCGGTGATCATGGGTGTGGACATGGGTTTGCAATACTCCATTTGAAATCTCCTCAGAACATCTGTAGCATATTTTCCTTGCCCTAAGAAAACATGTCCATCCCCTGCCACACCTTTATGCCTAAATAGTAGTGCATCAACCCAAGGTCGATCATCTCAAACTCTGAAGCAAGATCTTTCTTGCATGCCTCAATCAGGTGCTATCCTCATGTAATGAATAAGTCATCAACATATAGCAAAACAATGAGCGGAACACTTCTAACCACAATGTAGTATAGGTTGGGATCTGCCTCACTCTTCTGAAACCCAATCGAAAGCAAATAAGAATCAATCCTCGAGTACCAAGTCTGAGGGGCTTGCTTCAAACCATACAAGTCATTTTTCAGCCTGCAAACATGAGAATCTCTCTCATAAATCTCAAAGCCTTGTGTCTGCTCAAGATATACCTCCTCCTGTAGAAGACCGTTGAGGAAAGCGGTCTTCACATCCATTTAGCGAATCCTCCAACCCATCTCTGCTACAACGAAGATCACTGCTTTGATCGAAGAAAATCTAGCAGCCGGCGCAAAGGTCTCATCATAATCAACTCCCTCTATCTATGAGAACCATTGTGCTACAAACCGAGCTTTGTACTTCTCGATGTTTCCATCCGCAGTATGCTTGATTTTATAGAGCCACTTGGAAGTCACAACAGACCTCCCCTCTGGTCTTGGAACCACCTTCCCCACACCATTCTTCATGATGGAATTGTACTATTCCATCATGGGATCTCTCCAAACCTGATGTGCAGAAGCCTCATAAGTAGTAGGCTTAGACTCGCGCAAGTTGGTTACCTGTGCCCTATAGCTGGAAAAACAACTGTACTACAGTCTTCTTCCCATAGGAAGAAAAGAAGACTCTAATCATGCAGCATGGCTCTAGCTGCACCCACTATCGAACAGTTCTTCCTTTTAGCCACTCTACTCTGCTGTGGAGTGTAGGGAACTATCAACTGCCTCTTGATAACCTTCTGTCTACAAAACTTATCGAATGCATGGGAAGTATACTCACCCCCAGTGTCTGATCTGAGCACCTTGATCTTCTTTCTTGTCTGGTTCTCCACAAGAGCTTGGAACTCTTGGAACCGAAGCAAGACTTCGTTTGACTTCTTGCTTCTCAGAAAGTAGATCCACGTCTTCCTGGAAAAGTCATCGATGAAAGTAATCTAATACTCAAAACCTGTCAACGAGGAAGAAGACATGAGACCACACAATTCTGAATAAATCAAGTCCAACACTCCCTTTGATCTGCTATCACTGCTTGGAAAAGCAGTCTTGGTGTACTTTCCCAAAGCACACCCTCTGCATACACCACTTTGCTCTATATCTAACAAACCTGTGGTGATGTCTCTCAAGATCCTCAAAGCTGAATAATGAAGGTGGGCCATCCTCCTGTGACATAACTCACACAACTCACTATTGCTCTGAGTGTGTGCCAGTGCATGATGTGGCTGGAAGAGAAGCTTGTACAATTTCCCGCATCTAACTCCAATCACATATGAAGCAAATGGACCCTCTGCTTTGGGAAAGATGTAAAGTTTCCCATCTAGGACATATACACCAAGGCCTCTGTCCTCAATCGTGGAAACTGATACAAGTTTCTTCTTTAGCCCAGGGATGTACACGATATCCCTCAATAACATGGGCTCCTTGGACTCCCTATCAAAGCGGACTATCCCATGCCCAACTGCTCTCAGCACTGTATCATCGCCCAATACAACCTCCCAACTCCAAGCTTGTCTCTGACATCTCTGTGAACATGTCTCGAACACCTGTCATGTGACTTGAAGCTCCACTATCAATGTACCAAGTGGAGGAAGTAGTGGAAGCACTCAATGAATGCCTAATGATCATGGAATGCTCCACTGTATCATCGCCCAATACAACCTCCCAACTCCAAGCTTGTCTCTGACATCTCTATGAACATGTCTTGAACACCTGTCATGTGACTCGAAGCTCCACTATCAATGTACCAAGTGAACGAAGTAGTGGAAGCACTCAGTGAATGCCCAATGATCATGGAATGCTCCATCTAGTCCTCGACATCCCTGCTGGTGATGGATGATGCTCTCTCTATACAACCACCAACAAAGAGAGACAAATCTCTCTCAAATCTAGCATCATACTCATCAATCTCTGTTGAAGTTGATGTCTGTTGTTTCTTCTTCTTCTTGTTTGGGCATTGTTCAACATAAGGCCCAAATTTCTGACAAGAAAAGCATTTCACTTTGCTGATATCCTTCTTCTCACCATCTCGCTGCTTGGTTCCACCCTTGGAACCCTTCTTGAACTTCTTCTTCCCCTTTGCTGCTAAGGCTACATTCTCCTCATCTTCCTTGTTGTGAGATGTATTGCCCTGTACATATCCCCTGCAGGTCTCCTCTGGTATGAAATCATCCCAAAGACGATCACATGAAGGAATGTGCTCACAAGCAACCACTAACTCCACCAATACAGACCATGGCTTCGTCACACCATCCAAGGTTGTACGTACCAACCTGACACTCTCTACCACCTCCCCAATAGCTCCAAGTTCATCACAAACCTGTGTAATCTTGGTGAGGTAAGTGGTCATATTGTCACCCTTGTTCATCCAAATGGTCTTCAACTTCTCCCTTAATACCATTTTCCGATATTCATTGGAACTTTGGTAAAGGTTAGTCAAAGCAATCCACATTTGATGGGCATGATCCTTACCGGATATGTGTGGAATCACATGATCTTTTATTGCATCAAGAATGATACTTTTGGCTTTTATATCCTTCTTGTCAAAACCGGCTTTAGCAGTCGCATCTGCAAGAACAGTCACTAGATTGGATGTAGTGTTGTTCACTATGTCCCATAGTTCATTATCTTGTAAAATCAAAACTATTCTAGCCTTCCATGGGCTGAAATTTACAGCCCCATCCAATCTGTCCTCAATCCTAAGACCGGTAGCCATCACTGCAAATAAGTTCAAGAACCTATTCTTTCTCAACAACCTTGTTTTCCCTTATTTCTCCAAGTCTGAAATTTATTTATGTGTGTAATTTTTAACCTTCAATGATGCTTTGATACCATGAAATTAAAAAAAAAAAACAAATTCAGTTTTTGTTTTAGTGCTGCATATGGTTTAATGCCCAAACCCCATCATGCATGTACATTAAAAAAATTAAAATTTTGACTGAGCGCATGAAACACATGAGATTTATTTTCAACTTTTTAACTCTGGAAATTTATAACAGCCCTAATCTCTTACTCAGAAATTTAAACTCAGGCAACACACATGAAAATAAACACTCAGATTTTTTACCAAAATTGGTCCAAAAAAAACCCCGAAGGGAAAACCTTTGTTATTTCTTCAGAGACAAATTTATTCAACAAATTACAACAGTACTTATCTCTTTTCCATCTCGAAAAATGTGTTAGAACAACACTCTGACAAACTGCTATACGAAACCCTCAATTTTTGCCACACGTGTGACTGTACAAACGCCTCGATTTCTGTGCAATCGCTGCTTCGAAATGTGTTGTACTGCTTGTTGTACGGACAACAATTAATGTTGCACATGACTCGAAATTCGTGTTGTATGGATGCCTAAAAAATTGTTCCCTCTCTCACCTCGATTTCTGTGTTGTATGGACTGTACGACCTGCATTGAATTATGTATGCTCTGTTGCATTAATTACTGTACGACTGCATTGGGATTTGTGCCAATCTTCTAGTACAAGTGTCTTGAAACTCGTGCCCTTCTTTCTCTTCCTGGCTTTAGAATTTTTTGCAAGGGTTTACTCTCTGGTTCTCTTCTCTCTTACTCCTCTCTCCAAAAATTCTCTCTTTGGAATGTGAACAATGAATCCAAATTTGCCTTTCCCAAGCCTTTTTTGTTTGGGTAACTTCCACTTCTAAATCAATGCCTTAGATTAAAAGCCAACTAAATGAGATCTAGGGCCCATCTTATTTCCTCATTAAAAATCACTTTTAATTAATAAATGAGAATTTAATGCACACCCACTTTTAAAATCTCATAAAGTCACTTTTAAAATAATAACTCACATTCATTAAAAATGTCGCTTTATAAAATAAAGTCATTCTCACCTCTTTAAATGAGCTAGGGACCACTTTTTAAAGTGTCCTTGTCCACCCCAAGACATGAGTGGACAAACACTTCCTAGGTAAAAATTCAACACATGGTAGACATGTCCAAAAGTTATAAAGATTTGCTATAGAATTGCTTTGACAAGTAGCTAGTTCCTCGGCCTATGAAAGGAATTGTACCTATGGTGTTTTATAGTTTTTCACTCAACAAAGAGAAAACGATTTGGATCAAAGACGGAGGAAAGTCTGGTTTACATTCACAACGCCCTTCAATTCCCTTCCCATAAAAGCCTAGGGTACTAGGAAGGTCCTTGTAAGAAATGAGATCAAATCACAGGTGGTGCAATATCTCTCTCCAATAGCCTTTGTTAGTGGATCTTCAACGCAGATATAGATAGATAATTTGTAGGAGAGATATACGAAAACATTAACTTTGTGGGAGAGGAATAACTCCTTCACTGACAAGAGAGATCTAATTTACATCCAAGATTAGAGCAATGCATACATGGGCACTAGCACACGTTGAACACAGCTCTCCTTATTGCATCTTATGCTTTGAATCCAATAAGGGATATTGAAGAAACGAGGCCCCTTTACAAAAGAATATGGGTAATGGAGGGATTCCTTACTAAGTTGCTATAGAGTAGGATTTTTTGTATAAGAGAGGAGGCATCCATCATCTGGTGTCAGTTTGTTGACTTTTTATGTGGACAAGTTGAGTTTGGCACAAGTGAGGTTAAGTATAATAGGCAAGTTGGCATCGATCCAATAGATGGGTGGGAACTTCAAGGTAGACATGTCCAAAAGTAACAAAGATTTGCTATACAACTGCTTTCACCAGTAGCTAGTTCCTCAGCCTTTGAAAGGAATTGTAACTATTGTGTTTCAGTTTTTCACTCAACAAAGAGAAAATGATTGGGATCAAAGATGGAAGAAAGCCTGATTTACATTCACAATGCCCTTCAACTCTCTTCCCAGAAAGACCTAGGGTACTTGGAAGGTCCTTCTAAGAAATGGGACTAATTCACAGGTGGTGCAATATCTCTCTCCCGTAGCCTTTGTTACCCAAAGAACTTGGTCGAGTTGGGAATCTAGATATCTGTGTTTCAATTAAAAGTTGATGCATGCTATTGTGTTTTAGTCTAATATTCTATTCATTATTGCAGGCTGCAGGATTTATTGTTGGAGCAATCCCACAAGTAAAGGATTTATTTGTCGGTGTATCTTCTCCTCTTCGAGTGATTCAAGACTCAATTGCTTTACTGGGGTATACATCTCTATGATCAATATTGAGTAGTCCTCGTATTTGATTTTCAGTGAACATTGTAGTTTCTAACTTTGATAGGTCATGCTTGAATGTATATAAGCAACCAGTTCTTGTTTACTTTATTTTTTCTCATTTTTCCCTCAAGGCTATATCTTATTGATCATTTCAGAATTGATTGATAACTGGTTGTTGGGAACTGATATGAAATGCTAGAATTACATGGACTAAATTTCTGTTTGTTTTTGTATCTTTGGTACAGAGATGGAACCATCCCAGGCATCATCCTTGTAATGGGAGGCAATTTAGTCAAAGGTACTCTACATCCGACTTGAAGATGTTATTATGTAATGATGTAGTCATTGCTGTTTAGTCTAGATATGAATGCTTTTAATTTTGTTAATTTAATAATGTGTTATGATGAACAGTAATATGTTTTATTTGCCTTTTCATTTACAATTGATGTATAACCCAATGCATGGCTATCTTTGCAGGTTTAAGCTCTTCAAAGTTAAGACCGGTGATTATTGTAATGGTTGTGTGTGTGAAGCTCGTATTACTTCCATTGATTGGGATATTCGTGGTTAAAGGAGCATCCAGTCTAGGGTTATTGCCAGAAGATCCAATGTATCACTTTGTACTGATGATCCAATACACAGTCCCAGCTGCTATGAATATTGGTTAGTATCATGGTTCACATATCTCAATAGTACATAAACTTCTAGTCCTCTTCTTTTTCCAATTTAGCATAAGATTTTCATTTCAACTATCCTAATAGTTACTTTGACAGCTCATACTTTTTTTTGGTTAATTTGTGATAGTCCCTATAATGGGAGATGTTCCAGTCATTCTTGTTTCATTATCTGATCAAAGACTTAAAAAATTAGAAAAATTAAGACTTATCAGGTTACACCCAAATCAAGAAACTTCTCTCATGCAAACAATTTTATTTTGGCCAATATATATATTTTTAATTGTCGAGTCTTGCGTGCATTATGCATATGTGTTCTTTCTGGCTGACAAACGTGAATCTGTATTGTTGCAGGAACAATGGCACAATTATTCAATGTGGGGCAACAAGAGTGTTCTGTGCTTTTCTTATGGAATTATCTCCTGGCAGCCATTGCCATCACCTTCTGGTCAACAGTCTACATGTGGATATTGTTTCCATAAAAAAAAATTAACTTTATTTTGTCAAGCTCATTGGTTGTACCATTATTCTACTTCAACTAGTGTCGAAGACTGATTAGTCTTCATTGGCTTCATTCATTCTTTATATGCATTATTTAAATTCCCTCTTACGAATATGATTCATCTTCTCTCCACCTGGGAATATTAATATTTCTTTACAAATAAATATATATTCTTTCAAACTGACGAGTTTTTCCAAGACTCATTATCCATGGGAAAAATAGTAAACTCAATCATTTGTCCAGAGAAAGTTTGTAATTATTATGTATTATTTCACTTTGTTTGGATTGGCATTCGACTTGTTTTCCACATTTATTAATGAAAGTAGTTTCTTTATTGGTTAATCTCAATGTTACAAGCAATATCAGCATAGATGTGAGTTGTATCAAAAGGCCAAGGGCTTTTTGCCATACATGGGAAACTAAAGTAACTAAAATATTGTTTGCTTCAATATGTGTATGTCATTGAGGGTATTATGGAAATTAAGCACATAAATGAACCAACATATAATTCGAAAGAGTTATCATAATATATTGCATATATGAAAATGTGAGAGCTTTCATATATAGGGTTACAATGAGGTCATATCAATTCACTTTATAAATATGAGATATGTGATATTTTGAACGAACGGATCTAGAATCTAAATGAAGCAGTAATACAATTAACAATACATAGAAGACATGGGACACAAAGGATACATGGATACGAGTATCCAACGAGGGCAAAGCAACCCTAGGAAATAGGACACAAAGGACATGAAACATGGCACATATGACACACACACAAACACACACTATATATATATATATTAAAAATATTACAAAAATGAAAATAGACATATAGATCCAATTTTTTTAGAAAGTAGAACATTTACAAATATTCAATAGAATCAATACACATTACACATTCACAAATCACAATGTCCCTTAAAAAACTTGTTATTGCTCTTCACCTACAAAAAAAACCCTCTTAAAGCTTAAGCCTCACTGGAAAATGTTAAAGAATGAAGGGAAAATCAAATTTTTATGGGCCGCGAGCAACTTTTTCCTAGGACTCGTGTCCTATTTTTGGGACACATCCTTCATACGTATCTGACACGTGTTTTGGATGTGCCTTATTTTAGGACATGTCCAAAACACGTGTCAAACACATGTCTTGGATGTGTCGATGTCCGACACGTGGACACAAGACACTTCAAGCCTAAAGGCCAAGTCCGATTACTTAGTTATTAACCAATGAATGCTCAAAGAGAGTACATGAATGAATGCCTTCGCAATGAGATACACACCTTCATATATAGGTACTCAAGTAGATGCTTAATTACATGCACAAGCTCAATGGCTAGTGAAACCCAAAGTCATATCCCTAAATGATCAAGTCCACATTTCTAAGGAAGTAATAATGATCATGCAATAGAGGCTGTAATTAGGCTTAGAACACTCAAGTGAGATGCTTTTGTGCCTAAGTTTAGGTAGTTGCACCATTCTTAGAAAGAAAACTTAGCCTTGGATGATTGCTAGGGTTAACTAGCCCAAGAACTACCTCACGAGCTAGTTAACTTACTTATGCATGTAAAACTAAAGTCTAACTAGCTCAAATTAACCAACTCGGTCATATTTGGCAATTAACTAAGCCGTAATAGCCAATTAAACAGTTAATTAAGCCAAAATAACCAACTAGGGTGCACCAATTAGTTAATAACTTAATTGAACCTTGATTGCTAACTTAAGTGCACAAAACAATAGAAAGGGGGGTGAACTCATGCAAGAGCACCATAATCCCTACGAAAAGGGGAAAAAGTGGCTATGAGGGTGCCCTAACTGACTATTAGGGTGCATTTGACCATAAAAACTATGGTTTGGTCTAGGAAAAGCACATTTAACCCTGGAGACAAGAGATTAACTCTAGTAGGTGTGCTCTTGACCCCTCCAGATGCAAAACAGATGCAACAAATACTCCACATAAATTCACAATCTCCCATCCTCTTATCGAACTACAACGATGATAGCTCCACAAGGTGATGAGTTGAGTTGAATGAGGCCCTTATCCAATAATCCCTAAATCTCTCACTTGATCTCCCTAGTTTTTTACAATGAAATCTTGCTTGTTGAGTTTACTTCATACTTTCAAGTCAAACTTGGCTTGTCAAATGAAATAAACCAAATTAACTCCCCAACAAGTAAAACTCTTTATCAACAAGTCTAACTCACTAGCAACTAGTTTGATTCCTTGGCTCAAAAAACTCATTGAGACCCTTAAGACCCTCTATAGCAACGAGTGCATGTGGAACACTTCGAAAATGTGATGCACCATTTTTGTAAAAAGCACTTATGCCATTGTAATATAAGAACATTAGTGTATTGAAAAATTGACAACACATTGATGCTCCATAACAATGATAGTATATCAATGTTGTTTTTTTAATTGATAATATATATATATTTTTAAAACTACCTATATTATTTTATTAATTTAATCATTAAATAAATTTATATTCAAACATGTTTACTTTTTCAATCACCCTATTGAGTTGAACTAGCATCCTCCATTACAAACCTTAGTTGATATACCTAAGATGAGAGCTAGATTTGAGATTAATATTACCTAAGTATTTTTATCATTAAAGTTATCTAATAAGATATCTAGGCCCAACTATTAATACTTATACTTGATAATGATTTTGTTGAAGACCAAATAATTCACATAAATAACTACAACACTGGATGAGTTGGGTTGAATAAGGACCTTATTCCTAGAATGTGTCATTTGATCTTTTTAATTTTTACAATAAAATCTTGTTTGTTAAGTTTACTTTATATTTTTAAGTCAAATTTGAATAGTCAAATGAAACAAGCCAAATTAACTTTTTAAAAGTAAAAACTCTTTATCAACAAGTCTAGCTCACTAACAAGTAGTTTAATAGCTTAGCCCAATGAAAAACTCATTAAAACTCTTTATATATTCCAAAAAAAAATTGCCATTAAACTTATATTTTAATAATTATTTTTATTAATTTAACTAAGAAATAATAATTAAATAAATTTATAGTGATTTTTTATATCAATTAAAATAAAGTATGAAATAATAATTAAACAAATTTATAAGGTTTTTTCTATATATCAATTAAAATAAAGAAATCATATTTTGTGTAAACTTTTTTAATTTAACAACAATGAACTATTTTACTTAAAATTAAAATTATCTATATTTCTATACAATTCAACTACTTTTTGAAATCTTGAGTCATATTGCAAAAAGTAAACATGGACAGGTTATAAGTTAAAGTATCACAAAGTTAAGTGTCAATAAACAAGTTATTTGTTACTTGTTCTCCATGCTTAATAATAGTTTTGTTTATTTGTTACTTGTTCTCCATGCTTAATAATAGTAATTGGTTGTTTATATTTTTCCTAAATTGCATGAGGATGAGATCAATGTACTCTCTATACTGATTTTATGGTGGTCTTTCCAAATTTAAAATAAAGAACCCAAATTTTAAGATATAAACCTTTTTCATTGTAAAAATAAAAGATTAAAACCAAATAAAAACTAATTAAAAAATCCAAATTTAAGATATAAAATTTAAAATTAAAATCACTTGATTTCCAATTTTTTGAGATATAATTTTGTAAATCACCTTATTAATCTTGGAAGAAAGATTTCTTTAGATGTAATTCTAGATTTCGAGATACTACTTAATCGACCATTTGCACCGATCGGACGTGCACCTCATCAGTGCAAATGGTCGGTGAAGTAGTGAAATCTTTTGTAAATATGTAGAAAAAATTTATAACTCTTTAAAAACACCAAAAATTGTTTATCTCCACGAAATCATGAACTAGCTTTCATAGAAAGTTCTGCGGAAGGATGGAAACTGATTACATTCTTAAAATTCACAATGATGGATCTTTAAACAAAGAGAACTACCTCCGCAGAATCAATGTGAAATTCAAAGTCCCTCAGAAGACACAATGGTTGCAAGGCTGTTGGATCTTAGAACAAAGAGAACTACCTCCTCAGTAACTATGTCGAATTCGAAGTCCCTCCGGAGGACACAGGAATTATACCCACTTATGCCAATGTTCCAATATGACTTTGGAAGTGTCTGTATACCTGAACGATTTACTTATATTGAGAATTTTTTGGTTAGAGTTTAACCTTTTCCTCAAAGTGGAAACAATTATATCGCAGGCCTTGGAAATTCTGCTGTGGCACCAAAAATTTGCTGCAATAAGAATGTAAGAAATGGTCTTCACCGATGATTATTTTCTTCCAAAGAAACACTGTTTAACTTCGATTAAGAAAGAGAAACATAATCAAAACTTGCTGTTGATGGGAAGAGCCAAAACCCTAAAGGCAGAATAGATAATCATCTCTGCAGTTTGACACTATGTTGTCCAGCAGATGTGATTCATATGTTCAGGATCAGACTTGCTGAAATCTAATGTACTTTGCATGTAGTGGCCTTCAATACCCCTAGTGAAAAGGAAAGCTCAACAATTTATGTTTGCATCTGCACCTATAATTTCTTAGGAGTCAAAAGTTTCTATTGCTGTTGGTGTGGTAAGCTGTTAAAATATGCATGGAAATGGCTTTTCCTTTTATTGTTCTTTCTCTTAACTGTTAAAAATGCAACTGACTCTTAAAATTGAGTTGTTTGAAATTGAACCATCTTTCAGGAACGCTTTAGCTTACTAGCGTCCGCTCCCGATTCGGGAACGTACCCCATTTATAAATTGCCCGCGCTCGCTCCCGATTCGGGAACTTACCTCCTTAATAAACTAATGAAGATAGTACAGATTTAAAGAACAAAAACGTCTTAGGTTAAACCTTAAAGAAATAAAACCTTAGGACAACCTACCCAACCAAAACAGATAAAAGAGCGAGGGAGAAAAATAGATTTTTGTGACTTTTCAATTAGATGCCCCCATTCAGCGATTTGCGCGTTTTAGCAGCGGCGGAGGAACAATTTTCCCAGCAGAGAGATTTCAATCAGTGTGGGTGGTATTTACAGCAAGCGTCTCGGGAGTTTGTGAAGGAGATCCATTTTTTCTCAACAGTGGGTGTTTTCCAGCAGAGGGTTCCCAGGTTTTTATTTTTCTTGAAATGTTTTACAGCAATGGCTTTTTTTAAAACTTAGTCTCAAGTTTTTCTTACATTCATTTTTCATTCCCATTCTCCAAGGATGTCAACTGGTGATGCTGGCATTGATCCACACGATCCACACAATGAATTGGGCTCTAATCCAGCCCAAGGTTTTTCTGATAATGAGAACACTGTTACTATCAATGGAGGATCATCCACAATTCTTTCAAGTTCACTACCTTCAACAGACACTGCAGGCTCTTCTTGCATGAAGAGACCTTTGACAGATGCATTTGTCGATATGGTTGACTTTAAAAGTGAAGGGGACGTTGATCTTGCTATAGCAAGGTTTTTCTTTGCATGCGGTATTCCATTTGATGTAGCCCGTTCCCCGTATTTTAAGCGAATGGCCGGTGCTATCAATGATGGTCTTCCAGGGTATAAGACACCTAGTTATGAGAGGCTTCGCACAGTCTTGGTTGACAAGGAGAAAACCTACATTGAGAAGATTATGGCCCCTTTGAAGGTGTCATGGAGTGTAGATGGATGCTCTATTGTAATGGTTGGTTGGACAGACCCAAAATTGTCCATTTTTGAACATCATTGTATCTTCAACCTCTGGTCACTATCTTCTGAGGGCAATTGTTTGCTCTGAAAAAAACATAAATGCTGTCTTCTTGAAGGATCGATTATGTGAGGCCATTGATGAGGTAGGGCCATCTAATGTTGTGCAAGTTATTACAGCTGCAACCCCTGTTTGCAAAGCTGCAGGGTTGATGGTCCAAAAACAATACAAATACATTTTTTGGATGCCATGTTTTGTGCATGCATTGAATAATGCAATAAAGGACATTTGCAAAACAACTTGGATTGATGAGTTAATCAAAGATGGACAAAAAATCCAGATGTTTATATGTAATCATCCCCAATCACATTCCATTTTCCAGAAGTTTACTAAGGTGGGGTTGCTTAAACCCGCTGATGCTAGATGTGCTTCATACTACATTCTTCAACAACTATGGGAGGCAAAAGGGGCTTTATGTAATACTGTCATAAGTGACACGTGGGCATCGTGGAGGCAATCTTCATTAGACATTGCCATTGAGGTGAGGCGTAAGATTCTTGATGATCATTTCTGGAATGATGTTAAATTTGTAGTTGATATTGTTGAACCACTATGTGATATGATTCGCTGTGCGAATACAGTGAGACAATGTTTAGGACAGATATATGAAAACATTAACTGTGTGTGTGAGAAGATTAAATCCATTACCGATAAGAGAGATCCTAGCTTATATCCACAATTAGAGCAATGTATACATGGACAGTGGGATGAGTTGAACACGCCTCTTCTTATGGCATCTTATGCCTTGAATCCAAAACGGGATATTTATGAAAGAAGGCCCCCCTTCAATAATATACGGGTAATGGAGGGATTCCTGGCTGCAATGGATAAGATTTATGGTACAGAAGAGGAAGAGGCAACCATCGTCCGGCATCAGTTTGCTGAATTTTTATGTGGAGAAGGTGAGTTTGGCACAAGGGAAGCTAAGTATAATAAGCACGTCGGCATGGATCCAATAGATTGGTGGTCACTTCACGGTAGACATGTTCCAAAGGTACAAAGATTTGCTATACGTTTGCTCTCACAAGTAGATAGTTTCTCAGCCTATGAGAGGGCTTGTACTTATGCTGTTATTCATTCAACAAGGATAAATCGACTGGGATCAAAGAAGGGCGAAAATCTGCCTTACATTCATAGTGCCCTTCAACTTCTTACCCAGAAAGACCTAGGGTACTGCGAAGATCCCTCGAAGAAATGGAACTAATTCTCAGATGGTGCAGTAACTCTCTCCCATAGCCTTTGTTAACCAAATAACTAGGTGGAGTTAGGAATCTAGATATTTATGTTTTAAATAAAAGTTGATTCATATATTTGTGTTCTAGTCTAATATTCTATAGTTTATTGTAGGTTGCAGGATTTAATGTTGGAGCAATGTAACAAGAAAAGTCTTTATTTGTTGGTGTATCTTCTCTTCGAGTGATCCAAGACTCTATTTCTTTCCCGGGGTATGCATCTCTATGATCAATATTTAGTAGTCTATCTTGTGCAGCAGAGTAATTGATTTTTATAATAAGCAGTGAACATTATAGTTGCTACCTTTGATAGGTCATGCCATCATACTATGAAAGTAAACCATTGAAAAAAATAAGCAATCAGTTCTTGTGTCAGTTTACTATTTTTTTTCTCAGTTTGTTCCACAAGTCTATTAAATTTTTTCTTAATACGTTTCTGACCATTCCTGTATATATTGATAATTAGTTGATAGGAACAATTATGTAATGCTCGAAATAGGCATTTACATGTAGCTCAATTTCGGATTTATCTTTGTATCTTGGTGCAGAGATGGAACCATTCCAGGTATCATCCTCGTAATGGGAGGAATTTAGTCAGACGTACTCAATATTTGTTTTGAACATGTTTTTTAGTTATAATCTAGCATTGTTGTTTAGTGTAAATATGAAGGCCTTAAATCTTGTCAATCAGGCAATTTGTTCCTTGCAAACAATTCTATTTTGTCCAATGTATGTTATAATTTGTTTTATTGTTGAGCCTTGTGTGCAATAAGCATACATGTTTCCAGCTGAAGGAAATGAGTTTGTGTTTATGCAGGAACAATGGCAAAATTATTCAATGTGGGGTAACAAAGGTGCTCTGTTCTTCTCAGCACTACTAGAGCGTACCTATTCCCACCAGGATTCAAGGAAGGAAGAGATATAGCTCACACTGTACATATTGTTCTCCTTCTGTATATTTCTTTTGTCTGTATTTTAATGAAAAAAGTACTCTGTACTTTTCCTATGGACTTACCTCCTGGCACACATCGCCATGACATTGTGGTTAACACTCTAAATATGGATATTGTTTCCATGAAAAAATGTCTTCATTTTCTTTCAGCTCAGTTGTTGAAGCAACAAGATTGTTCTTCATTGGTTTCGTTCACTCTTTTCTATTTTTACAATGCAGAATTTAAATCTCTTGTAAAGAATATGATTTATTTTTGTATGTTGTTTCTAGTTATCACTGTGTAAAATGTTGAGATATTGCAAAGTTTTGAGTGGACCATTCACTCATTATTATTAGCTCTTTATTATTAGCTGTTTTGCTTCTCCCCTGAAGATGAATGGAGGGTCCACTCAAATGCTGGGATCTTTCTACATTTTACATGGTCATATCCAGGAACAACAAACAAAATATGACACTGGATATTTGCATTCGCAAAATTCAAATGAAGGAAGTTTTTTGTATTTTTGTATAAAAAAAAACTAGCTCAAATGATCAAATCATACTCATGTGAGAGTAAAGTCCCTGTTACAGAGATATATGAGATGAAAGCTCTTGAAGCAGTGATGCAAGTCCGTTTTGTGGACAATCAATGTAAGTATGTTTTGTGGACAGTCAATGTAAGCACGTTTTGTGGACAAACAATGTTATTCTATATGAATAAAAGATTTTTTCGACGAAAAAAAATAAAAATTCAAAGTTTTCATCATTCCTAGTGAATCTAGCAACCCTGGATCACTTTTTGACACCGAAACTTAGCTAAAATTGCAGGACCAAAAGAGTGAACAACAAGCAATAATGCTGCTTGGGATCTCCAATCCCAAGGAAAAGTGGATGAGCTGGAAATTCTTTGTCATTTCTCCAAAAACCTTTGGTCATGGTCTAGTTTTCTTCTAGAGAATGTAATCATTTTTTTATAAAATATTGTAACTCAAATTAGGAATCAAATCATATTTGATTTTCCCTTTCTAAAAAAGAAAAAAAATGGGTGGTCCACTATTCACGTTTCCAAAAGTGACATGTGTCTCATGACCTAACCCTAACCTTCCTCCTTTCTTGTAAATAAGAGGAAGGCATTTGTAATGCTTAGTACTTGTTGAATATAACATCTAATTTTTGTTGGTTTTTATATAGAGTCATTAGTGTTTGTACTTACTTGTCCTCATTCAATTGTTGGGATTGCATAATTAACTATCTATGTTGGCCATCTCATCGGTTAGCTAGGTTGATTTGTTGTTGCTTCCGTGGGTTAAATATGTTGATTTTTTCCTTGCTAACAATTATATGTGTTATATGTGATATCCTTGTGCAGGTTTTACAAAGAAAATATACTTGGACACTTTAGTTGTCCGCTAGGTTACTCAGGGATCCATTTGGACAACTCTGAAAATACCTCCTTTCCCTCCTGGTTGGAATGGTTGTTTTCTTTCCATTCTTCTTTTCTATGTTCATATTCTTTTTTTTGTTTTGTTTGGTTGCCATCAAGAGATAAATTAACCATATGGTTGGTTTATCCCTCTTGGACAACTCCCTTTGTTTGCTAGTTTTTTGTTGTTGTTGTCATTCTTCATAGTTTCATGTTATTTTACTTAAGTTTCTTCATTCTGTATTGAAAAGATTGCTTCCCCTTGCTAGGATATCACCATATTACCCTATCTACTTCTTGTAAGCAGTGATCCCCAAGAAAAGACATATTTGAGGCAAATGAGGTAGCAGGGAAGTAAACAATAGATCTAGGAAAGCCTTGTAAAACCTTCTTCCCATCCTCTGTTTGCTTGGGATTTTCACTTAATTATTTTTTTAGTTATTTTGCACATAAGCCACTCACACAATCCACATTGGTTTTAACTTTTTAATACACAAAATCATAACACCTCTATATGTTTTGCTCCATCTCTTTAATTTTTAGAATAATTTCATCGTCATATATCATTTAGATTTTACTGTGCAAATAGAATTTAAATTCAGGCCCACTAACCCAAGAACCAATTGATGTTCCTTTTGCACACGACGAATCTACTGACCTGCAAAGGAATGCAACCCCATTCCTTGGGTTGTTATGAATAGATTAATGGTATTGTTTTCCTACATTTTAATAATGTTGTGACACATTATTCGGATCCTAAAGGTGCATAACCCAAACATAGGATAATGGTTGGGTCCCCTACCATCATACCTACTGAGTTTATGCTAAGTTTAGTAGGGAGGGTGAACTAATATCGTTTGCTTGTATATTCATGCTCTGACATTTCATTTACGTGTAGCTTCCCTTGTAGGGACACATGGAAATACGTCCAAAAAAAACGTCATAACCCATAAAAACACACAAAAAGCAAAGTAGGATTCGTCCCATCAAATAAATTCTTCATCGCAACAAGGAATACTTTATATATATATATATATATATGCAAGAGACACACTTGTGAAAGCAAGACGTGATTTCACTACGTGGATGGTTTGGTCTTTAAAATTGCATACCAACTCTTAGGGGCTCCTCATAAGTTATTTATTCTTAGTATCTATTGGGTGAGTCCTTTGCAAATTTGATCATTTATTGAATTTCGACAATTGTGTTGAACCTTTGTGTTGGTATTAATATAAAAAGACAAACCAACAAGTTAAATGTAAGTTTTGAAATGCAAGTTTGATGTCAAAGGATGAACCGACAAGTTTGATGTAAGTTAAATGTTAAAGGATAAACCAACAAGCTTGATGTCAAAAATAAACAAACAAGATTGATACAAAACAAATAAGATGGGATTGATGTCAAACATATGAGATGGATAACTTCAAACCAGTTTAAAGAAATATATAAAAGTGTATGAATCCATCAGACAAATGATTTCTATATATAAAGCCAGTTTGAAAAAACGTATAGAGAAGAAATGTGGAAGTTCAGGAAGTGCAGAAATTCCACCAAGACATGGGATGTATGTGTGCATATACCACCAAGTTAATGGACGTAGGTGAGCAAAGCCTCACAAGACTTAATTATAAAAGGATACATGCTGACACAAAATGAAATGAGGTGGTTAGCTTGACCAAGAAGTAAGAAGGTTGGGACAACACCAAGTAAAAGGAATCCCAACTTGTGGACACATCTCTTAGAGATGATTGAGTATAAATAAGCAAGAGATGGAATTATTGATGTAATCTTGAAGATGAGGTAGTGAAGATATTTCGACTTGGAGAGATTCTAATTCTTGGGGTATCAATGGCTTGCAGACATAAGAAGAAGTTCATATAACAGAGCCAGATTACAAAATGATGAAGATGAACAACATGAAGTGGGGAAATTAGAAGGATACCTTGTACCATGATGTGCAAAGAAAATACACAGCGAATGAAACAGATCGCACAAGTGTTGAAGTAAGTGTTAGGATTAAATAATCATTTATTGTCCATATATAGTCTATTTGATCATCTTGCCTAACTTAGGAGTCATTTGGGTGAGTTTGGTGCCACTAGTGCCATTGGTTCCACCGGTGCCATCTGGTACCACTGATGCCAATCCCTACATTCTAGGAGCCACTTTGAGTGCCACTAGCAGCCTCCATTAGTTGGTTGTGGTAGGTAGGCAGTTATGCTGATTCAACCTCCAATTACAATCAGTTAGATCACTCTTAGTTAGTCTAGCGTCAGTTTTGCATGGCTACATGGGGAAGTGACGTCTTTTCCATCTACCTCATCAGTTTAACCGATTGTAGACTGATTTAGACATCAAGAGTTAGACTAGTGGCTCCCATGCAATGATTTAGACACAATAAGTTAGCCAGCTAGTCAGGTTTAGTTGGTAGATTCGAATCTTATCCACATGATTCGAATTCTCCTTATTGTAACACCATTGTATTACTATTGAATTAATGAATAGAGATTAATGTTGTAATTAACTGATCAATTCTTATCAGATTTGTCTCAAATTTGTTTTGTTCAGTGTACATTGTCTTTGATATTCCACTATAATTCCACTTCTCAATTGTTTGCATTTGACTGTAGATCAATGGTTCACAAATTCAACATGGTATCAGAGCCTTGTTCAGGCTAACAACAAGTCTTGTCCGATCTCCATTGTACACCAGAAGTAGTTGAGTTTCCACATAAATCCTGGAATGATAGCGTTGCTCCCTTTGGATTATGTCTAGAGAAGTATATCTAGGTGTGACAGACTTTGAGATAGTGTACATGTCGAGGTGGAAAGGCTTGAAACTGACATGATTGTGAATTGAATTTGGTTTTTGCAGTGTTATTTGCAGGTATCTACGTAGCTTCTTGAGGAATTAATTGTTTCAACATACAGAAAGATGGATTCTTCAGCTCTCGTACCCCGAATCCTTACACCCTTCAACTGATCTGATTGGAGGGTAGATATGCATGCGTCCTTGCACAATCTTGGCCTGTATAGGATGACTATGGGCAGAGAAATTGAGCCCCAACAGTATGTTGAGAAGAACAAATTTTTGAATCGGCTTGATGAGGCCTTCGGCTTCATGTGCACTCATATCTCCCAGGATCTTTTGTGCCACCTTGAGGGGCTAAGGACTCCGAAGGAAGCTTGGGATAAGCTTGAATCTTTGTTTGGAAAAAAAGATGAGCTTCAAGGGCATATTTTGGAGAATGAGTTCATTGCTCTACAACCCAACAGTTTCGAATCTATTCATAAATTCTTCACAAAATACAAGTCACTAGTATTGCAATGCAAACAATGTGGATTAGAGAGGAAAGATGCACAGCTTGTGCTATCGGTAATGAGCAAGCTTGGCACTGAGTACTCAGTCTTTGTCTCTACATTCCATTCCGGAAGAGCTTCCATCCCTAATTGGAAGATGCCTTATCTAGATGCTCTTTCTGAGTCCTTAATACAAGGGCAAGATAAATTGGTTCAAACGGGAGTGATTCAAACCTCTAAGAATCAAGCACTCTTGATGTCAGACTCAAACAATGCGCAAGCAAGAGGGAAGCACAAAGGAAAGGAGCCCAAAACCATTGATTCGAAGCCAAAGGAGAATCAAAGATCTTTCGATGGAGCCTCAGGTTCTAAGAAAAAGAAGAAATTCAAGAAGACTAAGTGTCCATATTGTATGAGAGGCATTCATTTGGAGAGCTAGTGCATGAAGAAGACCATCGACCAATTGACAACATTCCTTGAACAGAACAATATTTCCCTTCCACAAGGTGCAGAAATTTCTGAAGATGGAGAGAAGACTGAAGAATATGAGAGGTGCCATGCTTTGAAAGCAAGCTTCACTCAGTCAAAGGCTTACTTGATAGATTCTGAAGCATCCAACCACATGGTCTCCTCAAGAAAATCCTTCACCACTCTAAATCTCTCAGGAGGACCTAGCATTCATATGGGGGATAACTCACAGATCCCAGTAGCAGGTAGAGGTTCTATTAAAATCTAGCAAGGAGAATTCAAGAATGTACTCTATGTGCCCTCTCTTGCAACAAATTTGTTATCGGTTTATAAGATGACACATACTGGTTCACCAAAGCAAGTTGTATTTGGTCCTGACTCAGTGGATATCTCAGATATCTCAACTGGGAAGATTATAGCGAAGGGTGTTGCAAACCATGCCTCCAAGGCATATTAATTCTCACACTTTCTGCCATACTAAGCTCCAACACAATCTCATCAACCATTCGAAAGGGGAGGTATAAACTCTCTTTCATCTCCATTTACGTATAATGATATGTTGTCTAAGATTTCAGTTTCAGAAGATGGGGAACAAAATCAACTTGATCTTGATATTGAGATTGTACCTCAAGATTATCTAAATCTAGATCCAGCTCCTATTCTGAATCAGAAGCCTAAATGGGCCCAAAAGCTCATTGAAGCAGATGGGAATGATGCTAGGGATCCAGATGATAGAAGAAAAACGAGGTCCTAGTGTCAGAATGAATATGTAGCATTCTCTCACACAACTTCACTACCTACAGAGTAGTGCAATATTCTTCCAGGAAGATGCTACTTGATGATAGCAAATGATCCACAATTTGGCCCACTGAAGAACAAAATGGATCATTCCATTCCTCCTCTAGAAAGAAGAGACAAAAGAAAAATTCAGCAGATCGGAAGAAGATGGAAAGGTTCACTTGCACGGTCCCAGGATGTTGATGCACAGAAGAACCATGATTTTGCATGGCTGCTCCACAGAGCTGCAAATTGCAGCAAAATTTTACAAGTTTTTACCCATAGAGGAAAATTTCCTCTTAAGTATAGCTTGTTTTCTTGATTCATTGCTTATTTTGAGGGGGTGTTTTTCCAATGAGGTTTTCCCCATTTTCCTTAGTTTATTGAGCAATTTTTATTTTTCATTAGATTGTATGGGTGACTTTTGGCCTAGTTTCCAGGGTCCAAAGTTGTCCAAGTTAGGATTAAGGGGGGTGTTGTTAAACTAGTAGCAATAAGGAAGGTCTTCTTGCATGCATGTGTTCTTACATGCAGAAGACTTAAAATAGGAAACCAGTTGTATTTAATTTACTTTTCCTAAGTTTACTTTGAAAAATAAATTAAAGTGATCTAAATTAAGTTTAGTGAACCACTAGTTAAAGTGAAAGTGAAATTAGGGTTTTTGCTTTACCACTAGTTAAAGTGAAAGTGACATTAGGGTTTTCGCTTTACCTAAAGTTATAAAAGACAGATCAATTGGTGGAGAGAACACACACTTGTATTTCGACAGAGACAGGATACAGACAAGGAGAGAAAGTCAGACAAAGGATTTAGCCGAGAAGACGGAGGAGCGAGCAGCAAGATCATCGAGCTTCGTACAGCTGGGCCGTACACTCACACATGAGGGTGTTGAGGTTTAGCTGGGATTTGCCCAGTGATTCTGCCGGGTACTGCATTCGCGAGGTTTGGGTGAATTTGCAATGTGTTATCACTAAAGTTGACTCTTGACTGCAAGAGATCTAAGCTTAGAGAAATCTTAATGATGTGTAAAGGATAGCTGGGGATGAAAGTTTATAAACAGACAGACATTTAAGAGATCAAGCACAGAATGTATCAACAGAGAATGGATATTAATAAGACATAGCTATGAGCATAACTTCATGAAAGACATGAATCATGTTATGCATCAAGTATTAAAGATAATTGCATACTAATCAAGAGAATCTTGCCATGGATTAATAAGACCACTCACAAAACAGAATAATGACAGTACGTAATTCAATTATTAAGCAAAACAGGCTCATATGATCACAATCATTTCAAAACAATTATGTATATTAAGAAAAACAAAGTGTATATATGCCCTACCTCAACCCTCGGCTGGAACTCTCTCCTTTAGCAATTCATTTTCTGTTTATTATATAAATAGTAAGATGTAGCAGAAATCGAACTATGCCTGTGTTTTTTAGCTGGAAACTTCATATAGTCTTTGACCATATAATCTACAATCTATCATAGACCTGGAGATCCGGAAATAGTTGAATTGTTGCCTTCAACTTCGGAATGCACTGCCACCTATACATTCCATCTGACAACTTTCAAATCATATTTGAAATTAGCCAAGTCATATTTGAAATTGGTCGAGTTCGTGGAGATTGGCATTTTCTGTTTGATGATGTGATGATGCAACAAGCATATAGATTATCATTCTTATGCTGGCAAGAAGATATGTAAAATGGGCAATCAATTCCCAACAATCTCGTGTGATATGATTCCTCAATTTTGGTGAGATTTTATTGTATTGACAAACACATAGAAATTCATCCAAACGAATTTGAATAGATTATTAACTTTGGCGTGACTCCTTCCTTCACAATCTGCGTCTTTAATAAATGTCACAATCTGGATACATTACTATTGGCGATATCAGAGGCTCTATTATAGGTAACTCTTTCTATAAATCCCAAGAGATTAGGCGAATATTGAGCACTTATCCTGGCGCTTGTTCACCCCTGAATGCTTTTGACACTAAATAGATGGACCTTGATCAACACCTGGGCTATTTCGAACCTTCTTCACGCTCCATATAGTTGCTTCGTTGATGTTTTACAATGGCATTCCTGATAACCACGCTGGAACTGGAACTGGAACTGGAACTCGAGCCAAGTGCTTTCTTATTTTCTTATTTTCATTTGCATAGCATTTGTCCGACATGCAATAAAATAGTAAGTATTTATGTCTTATATTGTGAGACATCTTGATTTTCGGGTAATGTGTGGTGTAAAGATTACATGCTTGGATCGGACTCACAATAGTGTGAGTGGTTGGTTTGACTTGGGAAAAACATAAAAAGGAACATGGTTTGGAAAACCATAAACCTTTTACCCATAGCTAGAACCATAAACCTGTACGTGGCTTTATATTAAGCATAAACCAATAACATTTTATCAAAATTCTTTTATAGCTTGGTAACATGGAAAGTTTAAGGTAAAACAAATGATTTTATAAAAACTATTATTTTGATTAAAAAGATAAGAGTTTTTCTTTTTTTCTTTTTAAAATAATAATAATTTATAAAATCATATTTCCCAAATAATCAAAAAGAAATATTGACACATTAGAATAGCATTTGAGAAAATGGAAGGTTTACACTTTGACCAAAATTTTGGATAGGAGGGGAACACATCAATGCATTTGGCACTTTGCAATATTCATGAGACTGAGTTTAAGAAGACGAGAAGATTCGGGATAAGTATAACTGACTAGGACGACTGAAATATTTATGACTTTTTGCCATTCCAGCAGAGAGAACCGAGATCCCTCTCTACCTGCACGCTGTCAGAATCCAAATTTTTGTAATACAGATCTGGTACCAACATCTGGCTTCGTCTGGGGATGGCATGCTCCCTGTGAGCTGCCAAGAACAAGTAGACATGTGCCTTTCCAATCCATCACTGCAACCAGTGTTTTGTCTCCATTGCGTTGGAGTCTTTACTCCAAATCTTTGCTACTTATTCAAAAACTTGAAAACACATTGATGGCTGAATGCTACACTTTAAACTACTCTACAAACTGAAACCAATGCTCGGAAACCACAGTTATTTATATACATATTTTTACACTATTAAGTTGAAGTACCTCATCATGTAATATGGAATTTCCAGCATAACCATTCTAAAAGCTTTTTGATTGACTGTAATCTTGATTTGGGCTGAAAAACTGAAATAATCCAATGCACAGAAAAATGCAATTGATGGCGGAGACAACATTCTCTAAGCATGAATTCTATGATGTTTATTTTGCTCATCGATTCCAAATAATCAGCAACAGGATCATGAAAGAAAAAATTCACCTCTTCCTGACATTGTTCCAGCTGGAGATCAAATTCTTTATGCATATTATCTTCTACATGATCACTGCTAATTTCATTTGTCTGCAAATCTGAAAATTGTTGCGGGCTGCCTTTACTGATTTCACTATTTTTTGTAACTTGTTTAATATTTGCTGCAGATCAAAATTCAGGTATGGAAAAACCAAGCTTGCCTATCTCTGGAAATCTTTGGTTTGTTTCTGTTTGAAAAAGAAACGCTGGTGGCTGATCCAATAACTTCTCTTCATCATCCTGTTTTTCACTAAAGTTGGATTCATAATTATCGAAGATAGGATCATTGGTTCTCAAATCAATGGAAGTTAATGTGAAAATATCGTCTTCATCCTCTGAATACTTATAAAAAACAGGTTGATCATAAATTAATTGATTATGAAGAAATTCCACATGTGCTATGATAAATATTTCATTCTCATCATCGAGATATCCATCAAGATTAGGTTGATCTTCAACAACTAACTTATCATAACCAACAGAACTAGAAGCATTCGATACAATGTCAAATGTGTCTTTAACATGATTGCCATCAATAACTTGGATATCACAATGAGCGTGAGATTCTTCCTTAAAAACAACATTTGAAAATGTTTCTTTATTTTCAGCACATTCTAAAACCATAACTTCTTCATTATCCAGTTCTAGTTCAAGTTTATGGGAATAGACATCATCTTGAAGATCATTAGAGAGTTGATGAAGATTGTGAGGAACAATTTCTTTTCTATTGATATCTTCAATCTCATCACGCAATTCATATTTCTCACAACAATTTTCAAATAAAAACTCATCTGAAAAGTACCTTTTACAGTGCTCATGGAACACTGTGTGGAAGTCCTTCAAGGATGAAATGCTGGAAGGAGGCAATGAGAAATACCACTCACGTGCATCACCATCCAATGAATACATGAACATCTTTATACGAACATCCTCGTGCTGTAAATCTAGCAAATTCATGTATTCATGGAACTTGATGAGGTGATCAGCAGGATTATCTTCTCTCCTTTCTTTGAAGATGGGCAGAAAATCTCCCCATTCTCTCATACTCTGTACTGGATGTGGGAAACCAGGAACTATAGAAAAGTTAAGAGGTGCAAACCTCCGAGCCACAATGGCCTTCATTCATTCGATCCTGTGATGGCATTCTGGATCCTCAACAAATGAACTCGCCTTTGGATTCTTTGGAGTCGCCCGGTGAAGAAATTTGTAGCCACTATGTCACCAGCCTTTGTTCACCATCAAAGTCTAGATATATTCGTTTTCATACAGCCCACGGAAGTATGTCTTCGTTTCTCCGTCCCTAGCAACGGTGGCAGAAGATGTTATCACTAAAATTGACTCTTGACTACAAGAGAGCCAAGCTTAGAGAAATCTTAATGATGTGTAAAGGATCGCTGGGAATGAAAGTTTATAAACAGATAGACATTTAAGAGATCAAGCACGAAATGTATCAGCAGAGAATGGATATTAATAAGACATAGCTATGAGCATAAATTCGTGAAAGACATGAATCAGGTTATGCATCAAGTATTAAAGATAATTGCATACTAATCAAGAGAATCTTGCCATGGATTAATAAGACCACACACAGGACAAAATAATGACAGCACGTAATTCAGTTATTAAGCAAAACAGGCTCATATGATCACAATCATTTCAAAACAGCTATGTATATTAAGAAAAACAAAGTGTATACATGCCCTACCTCAGCCCTCGGCTGAAACTCTTTCCTTTAGCAATTCATTTTCTATTCATTATATAAATAGTAAGATGTAACAGAAATCGAACTATGCCTACGTCTTTTAGCTGGAAACTTCATGTAATCTTTGACCAGATAATCTTCAATCTATCATAGACCTGGAGATCCAGAAATAGTTGAATCGTTGCCTTCAATTTCGGAATGCACTGCCATCTATACATTCCATCTGACAACTTTCAAATCATATTTGAAATTAGCCAAGTCATATTTGAAATTGGTCGAGTTTGTGGAGATTGGCGTTTTTTGTTTGATGATGTGATGATGCAACGAGCATATAGATTACCATTCTTATGCTGGCAAGAAGATCTGTAAAATGGGCAATCAATTCCCAGCAATCTGGTGTGATCCGATTCCTCAATTTTGGTGAGATTTTATTCTATTGACAGACACATAGAAATTCATCCAAACGAATTTGAACAGATTATTAACTTTGGTGTGATTCCTTCCTTCATAATCTGCGTTTTTAAAAAATGTCACAATCTGGATACATTACTATTGGCGATATCCCAAGTAACTCTTTCTATAAATCCCAAGAGATTTGTCAAATATTGAGCACTTATCCTGGCACTTGTTCACCCCTGAATGCTTTTGGCACTAAATAGATGGACCTTGATCAACACCTGCGCTATTTCGAACCTTCTTCACGCTCCATAACCACGCTGGAACTGGAACTGGAACTGGAACTCGAGCCAAGTGCTTTCTTATTTTCATTTGCATAGCATTTGTCGCACATGCAATAAAAGAATAAGTATTTATGTCTTATATTATGAGACATCTTGATTTTCGGGTGATGTGTGGTGTAAAGACTAAATGCTTGGATCGGATTCACAATAGTGTGAGTGGTTCGTTTGACTTGGGAAACACAAAAAAGGAACATGGTTTGGAAAACCATAATAAACCTTTTACCCATAGCTAGAACCATAAACCTTTACGTGGCTTTATATTAAGCATAAACCAATAACATTTTATCAAAATTCTTTTATAGTTTGTTAACATGGAAAGTTTAAGGTAAAACAAATGATTTTATAAAAACTATTATTTTGATTAAAAAAGATAAAAGTTTTTCTTTTTTTCTTTTTAAAATAATAATAATTTATAAAATCATATTTCCCAAATAATCAAAAAGAAATATTGATACATTAGAATATGATTTGAGAAAATGGAAGGTTTATACCTTGACCAAAATTTTGGATAGGAGGGGAACACATCAATGCATTTGGCACATTGCAATATTCATGAGACTGAGTTTAAGAAGACGAGAATATTCGGGATAAGAATAACTGACTAGGACGACTGAAAAATTTATGACTTTTTGCCATTCCAGCAGAGAGAGCCGAGATCCCTCTCTACCTGCATGCTGTCAGAATCCAAATTTTTGTAATACAGATTTGGTACCAACACAGTGATTGAAAAGTTCCATATTTTCTCATAATAAAATCTATATCTGACCGCTGCACCGGTTTTCCCATCTTGGGTTTTTCCGGGGTTTCCATACCCAAAATAATAGTGTCAATATCGTGATGTGATGTTGTGATTTATTTCTCAGTTTTATATTCCGCTGCATACTGTAAAAGATATTCATGTGTGGTTATCAGTTGATATTTTGCATGCACTGTTTAGCCCTAGTTGAATATTAAAGGAAAATTTACAGGTGTTAGGATTAAATAATCCTCCCTTGTCCATATATAGTATATTTGATCATCTTGCCTAACTTAGGAGTCATTTGGGTGAGTTTGGTGCCACCAGTGCCAATCCCTACATTCTAGGAGCCACTATGAATTCCACTAGCATCCTCCATCAGTTGGTTGTGATAGTTAGGCAGTTATGCTGAGTCAACCTCCAGTTACAATCAGTTAGATCACTCTTAGTTATTCTAGCGCCAGTTTTGCATGGTTGCATGGAGAAGTGGCGCCTTTTTTCCACCTAGCTCATCAGTTTAACTGGTTTATCTAGTTTAACTGACTGTAGATTGATTTAGACATCAAGAGTTAGACTAATGGCTCCCATGCAGTGATTTAGACACACTGAGTTAGTCAGTCAGCCAGGTTTAGTTGGTAGATTCGAATCTTATCAACGTGATTTGAATTCTCCTTATTGTAACACCATTGCATTAGTACTGGATTAATGAATAGAGATTAATGTTGTAATTAACTGATCAATTCTTATTAGATTTGTCTCAAATTTTTCTTATTCAGTGTACATTGTCTTTGATATTCCACTTCTCAATTGCTCTCATTTTTCTGTAGATCAATGGTTCACAAATTCAACAGTAAGGGTCATAGATCGCAGAAGTGACTAAGTGTTGTAGAGTGCAGAAACACAGATATCATAAGATCACAAATCGTAGAAGTACTACAGTGGACATTGTCACATATCACATATTGTTGTGACACATATTACCGAAGGGTAAGATGTAGACCATAAAAGATACAAATAAAAGCATTAACATATCAAAAGAGATGCAAATCACAGATATTAGTTCTTAATATACACATATTCATTTCAGGGAGGTAGGAAGGGGTAAGGAAAGGGAGTTGTACTATTCCTTCTAGTTGGTGTTGGTAAATACATTAGGAACTTGGTGTTTCCTTCTAGTTGGTGCTGGTAAATATAATCGGGAGTTGGTGCTTCCTTTGAGTCGGAGCTAAAGAATTCAAAAAAGAGATTTCATTCTTCAATCAGGTTGTTGCTTGGACACTGGGATTTGGAGCTTACACAAAAGGTAATAATATCCATTCAAATTGGTCTCTGAAGTCAGCAAGTTGGTGCTTGCATATATGATAGAAGTCCTTACAGGTTGGTGCATGTAAATAGCAAGTTGATGCTTGCAATTAGGTCGGTGCCTGAGTGAGTTGGTGCTCACAATTGGAGATTGGTGTCTCCCACATATGTACTCAAATATATATATATATATATATATATATATATATATATATACAAAGTTACTTTATATATTTTTTGCACAATTGTGTCTATTACTGTTTTTGGCAAAAAAAAAATTAAAGTACAATTTGTTAAGTGCAAAATAGTATAATCTGTGTTATATATCGATTCACCCCATCTCAGTATATATAAGAATTCGAACAAATAGAAACTTGATTGACTCAAAATGTTTGGAATACTACTCTATTTAGGTAAGCTCAATTATACTCCCTCAAATTGGGTCTTGAGCGTCTTCCATTTCGTAGGTATTCTTATTTCGTTCAGGTGGCTTTAAGGGCCCAAAGGTGATAGTGACAAGATTGGTCCAACCCTTGATTTCTCCAAATTGCATGAGCCCTCTTGTTTTTTACAATATGTTGTATGTTGACTCACTCTATTAATACCAAGCAGATTATACTACGAGAAAGTGAGCCTGAATGGGAGGACCATCGGAATGGTATGGTTTCGTTGACGTCGTATTAAACAAGATTAAAAAAAACTCATTAAACTTGCACCATTAAAGAGGTAATATTGTGTTAGTCTATCCAACACCAATATAATATGTCAAAACAATTGAACAAAGGGTTGTCCATAACTTGTTATAATCAGAAATTTTATTTCCAACCCTTAATGTGACCTAGAATCTTTGTCAATGACTTTAGGAAATCTACTTTCTTTAAATATGGTTTAATTTCCATCCATACTAATCTATTGTGTATGGTTGTTTCACCCATCTTATTGGTTGGTTTTAATTTTCCGATTTACTTATTTTCAACTCATCCTATTTTACAACATGCCTAGTATATTTTCTAGACAAGTTTGGGCTCATTTTCAATTTGGTTTTGATTTGGACAACTTGTTGGTCATAGTTTTTGTTCGCTACCTCGAATTCCATTCCATATTAACAACTCGGTTGCTAATGTTAGGTTCCCCTTTGGATTGAATCTCACAAGGCAATTGCATAAACAGTTCAATAACTAAGTTGTCATTGATTTGGGTGCCTGGGCAGTAGGATTCAATCTATCTAATTTCTAAGCCTAAAATGGAGCAGTCAACTCGTTGTTCTATCTTATTTGTTTGCATGTTTAAAAAGTCAATGAGCTAATATTTCACATATGTTAGTATTTTATAACTCATATCATTAAATTAGCAAGTAAGTTTATTGCATTCACAAAATGATAAAATAAATCAAAGCAGTAAAATGCAAGCACACAAAATTAGGTTCATTTACTCCATTAGCTTATTAAAACCACAAGTACTTGAGGCACCTAGCTCAATCTTTCATTATGTTGAAATTTGATCAAGAATGTTCCTGAAACTATATATGTGTGTGATTCATTTAACAAGGAGTAAGTTTGAGCAATTCTATGTAGCTATAATCACACCAAGCCGCTCATAAAAATGTGAAGGAATCTAGTTTTGAGATTTCAAGTAAAGCACGACAAACCTACAAGATGTTAGGGAATGAAATCACTTTTGCAACTAACTTAGTACATCACACACACACACACACACACACACACACACACACACACACACACACATATAACAGAGCATTAGACATGCACTCATAAAATGTTATAATTACTTGTAGATAATCACACCTGAACTAAAAAATCACACACTCATTCAAATCAACATCATATTAATATCATATAACAAAGGTTCAAAACTACACAAGCAAGAGTCTTAATCTAAGCATTAATTACACACCATCTAGCCTCTTCCAATCATTTGAATACATACATATTTATATCAGGGGTCACGTAACCAATACCCTTGTCCCAAAATCGACCAAAATTCAAAAATAACAAATAATGGTTATGTAATTACTATGCTTGGTTTTTTGTTCAACAAACATAATCTAAAATGAAACCTTATGACATTCACATGAAATGCATGGGAATGGCCTCCTCTCCTAGCGTGGATCTTGGTTTATGTTGGCAACATCCACTTGGCAAGGAATTTAACTGAAACTTTGATCGTTCGATATCGCTATCCACGGTGATTTGGAACTGAATAAAACGACATGCAACCATATTGGGAATGCTAAAAAACAAACCCATGTCATTGATTTTCCACATGATGTCCACAAGTATGATAAAATTCCATGCAGATTATCAGAACTCAACTGGGTTATCAAATCTGAATTGTCAATACCATGATTAGAAATACCAATGTCTAAATCCTTTTTAATTTATCAAAAACAAGGGAAAATAGTGAAATTAACAACTAGAATAACTTGTAAGCTTGTAATATTATTTGCTTGGATACATGCAAGAAGATATGGTAAAAAGGATTAGTGGTGGGATTAAAAGGATGAATAGAATGGTCAAAATGGGGCTCATCTTCTAGTGAAAAGGTGCCAAAATAACAGGACAACATCTTCCCCTCGCCTGTCTTTTTGCATGTCTTCATGCAACCGAGGTAGGCAATCAATGATCCTTCAAAATTGACAAAAATGTGCAATCTCCTAGCCTCAATAGTATCAGGAAACATCTATTAATATGTTTAGGTTGGATTGATACTTCTCCCTTTGTCCTTCGAAGCTTCCTCTTCATTTCTCTATTATGCACAACTATCACTTTAATATTCTTACACCATTTCCTTGAAAGCTTACGTAGCTTCGAGTTCTTGGATGACAGTTTTTCATAGAAATTTTGTAGCTTATCGTGCGACTTTTTTAATCTTTCATTCTTTACATATCGATCTAACACAGTGAACTCCTTGAGTTCTTCCCTTTATCTCTTAATATTTCTATCCTTTCTCTTTAACTTCAAGGAGAATACATCATTGGAGTTAGAAGATGCAACATGTTTGACTTGTTCTAGATACTCTATATGATCAAATTTATTAAATGATGGGGAAATTTGTTTGATAAACTCAACAAGTTTTATCCGTTTAGGCTCAAAAGGTGGGGGACTTTGGGACTTAAAGAACCACATTCTCCTCCTTTTAGGTATATTGAAAACATTTGCAGATTTTTGTTCATTCTACTCATGCCCTCTAGATCCTCCTTCAAAGTAATCTATTGAGGAATCGATGATCAACTTCGGATATCACGAGCTCTACTTCACCATACTCCTTGTAACTCAACGGATGACCGGTAATGAAGATGGAGCACCCCCCTCATGATTGTATTTATTTTCCTTTCACCTCAAAGATCTATTTTTTAGGGCCTCCTTTGTGGATTATGAAACCCTTATCTCTAGGAGAACCAAGGTATTCATGCTCACCTTTCTCATTGTCATTATCCACATTAATAACTCTTATACCTTGATTCACAGTGTCGGCCACAATGATCCTCTCATGAAACCCATTTTGGTGTAATAAATGATCCAAAGTATCGTTTATTTTGCTTAGTTCTTCCACGATTAGAACTTTGATCAAGCCATGGTGATAAAAACTATGACATAGGTTTCTAGGGTTTTTTTGAATGTGCTTGGATATCTTATATAAACTCTGCCAGAGGTAAAAATAAAAATTGATTTTTTCATCACCTTAAAAATATACGAGGAGACATATGTGATATAGAAATGTGATTCCATACCTTCCCTCACATGTCAGGTACTTCTGAAGAACGAACATGGGATTCCTCTATTCCTCCTTTATACATGTTCTTAGCACACCTTTTCCCAATTTGGATTTCGTCAAGCCCAAACACCCTGTTCAATTTACATGTTTTTGAACCATTTCTCCCATGTCTGTGACAAGCTAGTAGCTTGGGCTACTGATTTTTCAAGACCATCATCATTAATTCACTGACCCGAGCGATCTTACAATCAAATTTCTCTGCAAATGCTTGGGTGACCCAGTCGTTATGGCCCTTAAACTTTTGAAAAATTGGATACCACCCTACCTCTCAAAATATGGAGATACATGCATCGAATTATGGAAACCATCTCAATACTTCCATTGAAGTAGGATCATGCATGATGACCCCCAACGACATGATGACCCCAACTTCCCCATGACATTTAATTCCCAATATGGAAGCTTTGTGTGAACCCTCTACCTTGGCCTTGACATTATTGATGAAATTGTATGAGTGAATGGTAAGGAAATGGTGAAATGAGATTCAAACATCATATGTATATGAGTTTCATTAACAATTGTATCAAATATGTCGAATTATGGTAATATAGGAGAAGTGTCGAGGTATTATTATGTAAGATCATGCCAATTTATGCCTAGCTTATCATTGATCTCGGTCAAGATTGACATGGTATGGAATGGTAGGAAGGTTAGGATGATAGGTTTATGATGTCAAAGGGTAGGGATTGTAGGATTAAGGAAGAGGAAAAACTCAATGTATAAATCATAGAAGCTTAGGATAATTGTTTATTATATTTTCCCTTATTCTCAATAAATAAATAAAAGACTCAAACAATATTAGCTTAGGTTACCTTAATGACAATAGGAGTTGGAATTTGAGTGTGTTGAATATAGAAAAGAGAAACTAAATCTGAAAACCATGTGTCTTGATTTATACCATAAGAATTTCATGTGTTGTTGCCTGGAAGGGGATCGATGTTGATGCTAGGTGGAGGACTCTGAGTTACTTGGATCTTTTTTGGATTCTACATCTAATGTTGGATTGCAACCAGAACTCCATCCACCACATGGACAACACCAAATATCACCTTACAAAACTTTGGGTAAACCTTTCAAGATTTGATAACCAAAATAGAAATGTTGTAGCAGGCTTTGTCCAACGGCTAGAATGTCCGCATTAGTAGAAATAGAGAAAATAATGAATGTTGAGACTATTCCTTAACTAATCTAAAGGTACAGAAGGTTGAAATGATGACTAGAACTTCTCAAAATTTATAAGAATGTTGATCTTGAAATGTACAATATAAAACTAGATGGTGGAACAAATAGAACACCTTTGAAGGTTGTATTGTTTATTTTGCAAACTTGAATAGGTTGAAAAGACAAAAAAAATTAACTACAATGGGAATATGATGTGTTGTGGCAAGGATAGTTTCCCCAAGCTTTGTAATTGGGAAGTGGACAAAAAATTATGTAGCAAAGAACAAAAGACTCCCTTTTTTGAAACAATCTTCCATGCTCACCATTCCCATTTTTATTTGCACAATCTCAGAAGTAAATTGCCATAAGTACCATAAAACCGCATAGTATTCAACCATAATACATCCATTTGTACAAGTTAGTCCATGTGAATAAATTTACTGCATTTGAACATGGAAAAACGTTTTTGGATTGCGACCATTAATGGATGTCGTTAACCAATGGAGACAAGTCACTGATGATAAAAATGAGTGTCAATGTACTATAGTGCATCCTAACATGTAGGAATAAAGGTGTTGGAGTTGAGTCACCTGCAAAATCTAATAGTTAGGAGACATTAATGTATTCTCGCTGCTGTTAATGAGGAAACTTGCCATTGATGTATGCCAGCCTCAAGGCACCATAAGAGAATGTCTAATATTGACCCCAAATAAGGCATTGATGTTGATGAGACAAGACTTGTTAGAAGGATGGCCTTAAGGAATCCCCTTTCATCTAACGAGAGCATACAAAGACATTGTCAAAACCCCAAATTTTCCGAAAAATTTAAAATTTTTAAAAGCATATACTTTTCACAATTACAGTAAACTAATTATTTAATTAGTTATATGTTACTGAATTCATTATCCGAGTTATCTTATTTGATTATGTTAAAGATAGAACAGTTCTTTTCAGTTCACTGACTTGTTTTCTTTTTGCAACCACAAGGTGGGACTGTCATGCAAAACTGGGCTTACTTAGCTTTCGAACTAATGCAGAAAGTTTTCCTGTTCTTACAGACTGCAGGTAAGAAGTTCAGGTGCAGCTTGTCGAAATTCTAAAGTATTTAAATACAAGTACATCGCAAAATAAAAGTTCAGTAAGAAAATAAATGCTAAACAATTTTCAACGCTTAATGAGGTAAATTGATTAACTGTCCTTCTTTCTAGTAGAAGTAACTTTATGGTTCTTAATGATTACTGAACTATCCAATATCTGTCATAGTTGTCAAGTGTAAAAAGACCTTAACTAAATTCTTTACAAAATAGAGTAGGAAAAGGCAGAGTTAGAGAATCAACAGTTTACTTTCAAAAGTGCACAAATACATTTACATCGTAATGTGTATTAATAAGGGGTTTACGTATTACTGTTTCCATTTTTTACTTTTTAAGTTTAAGGGGGGTTTACATCTTTATTTCAAGCTGCTCTTTGAGAAAGATATACTCAAGCTGATGCACAAAGTTTTATTTACACATCAACTGTTCCATAACTAAAGTTTATCTTTAGTCAGATAAATAACTTGCTGTAAACAGGTTTTATTCTATCCCTTCATATAAATAAAAAGGGGCCTGTACTTAATGGGCTACTATCTTAAAAAGAATGCATAACATAATAGTTTAATGGTCTAACATTTATGTTGGTAAATTCTTTGTTAAAGAGATTAGGAACTTAACCCTTGTATGTTACAATTTCTTGGTTAAGAACATTTATTCCAGGCAATACATTCATCAAAATAATTGTTATTATTTTCTTTTGTATTTACTTACCAAACTTTTATTACTTAGATAAATACCACAAGACCAATGGGATTAACATTATTAACAGGATACTTGCCATAGTTGATTCTACAACATCCTTAATATCAACCATTAGTATATTTTATAAATAAAAAAAATATAGATGTTGGTTGAATACTTGTGTAAGCATTATTCTTACTTAAACATATGTATTATTATTTCCTTCTACAACAATGTTACAAAACTTATTTTTATTAAGGTTGTAATTGTTGAATGAAAGAATAGTTATTCACCTAGATGGAGAGGTCATGAACAAGACCATGACATAACAAGTTTATGGATTTAACTCTAAAGAAAATCTTATAAACCTTTACTTCATACATTCGAAGCTTGTATAAAAAGTTATGTCATGAACTTATCACTCTTGATAAAGTATAACCTTTGATCAGTTGTTTATTAAGTAAGAATTAACATGTTACGAAGTTCTAGGTCATAGTGTTAACTACGCCCACGATGAACATAGGGTTATAACTCGATTGCATTGCATAAATGATGATATACCATAATGTATTTTAATGAGTTGCTATAATCTTGCGTCAGTGGTAAGCTCTAAGGCATAGTTTATATGTTAACGAATTTCTTTGTTATTATGCTCCAAATGATAGGTTGACTTCGGCTGGGACTATAGTATAACCTTCGAAGACAGCCAAATGATTGATAATATCGTTCCTCGTGATTTGCTCATCGATAACTATGGGAAAATACCCACCGTGTGCAAAAAATTTGCATGGAGACGTGTCTTAGTTTTGGCCAAGCATCGCAAGGTTAAAAGGGTCATCTCTAACCCTAGCTCGTTAGTCTTCCCTCGCCTTCGGGCACTCGTCATTCTTCTGTGAAGTATTCAGCTGCTCTGTCACCTGAGTAGCGCTGCCGCTGTCTTTGGTTTATTCCTCCCTCGTTAGCTTGTCCAAAAACACAGTGGCGAAGCACCATGCCAAAACATTACCGCTTGTCATAAGTTAAATGTTCTCTTTTCATGTTTTCGTTGCCTTACTAGCTTAAACCCAAATCCTTGACTGTAACAGCACGGCTCTAGGGTTTTACTTTGCCGGCCGAAAGACTGGAACTCTCAGCTGTCAGCAGTTGATGGAGTGTTGTAACGACTTTTCCTTTGCAGTTGATGAAGGACCTCCTCCTACTCGTGTTGGTCGCTGCGTTGCTGGTTATCGGCGGTTACATTTATTTTAAGTACTGAGGTAAGAATATCATTCGTTCTTTTATTATTATTGCACATTTCCTTGTTTATAAAACTATTCACATTCAATATATCATATTAACAGTAGGATGTGTAATGAACTTGCTGGTATAACCTGTCTCTTTCTCTCTGCGTAGCTGGTACAAGGTTGCAGCGACTTGAAGGTTACTGTAAGCCCTGGACTTGCCATGGTTGTTCTACCTTGTACAAACCCTTATGAGATTTTATGGGTCGGTCGTCGCGGCCTGAATAACCCTTATGGGTTTTGGTTATTCTGGTTATTTGCTTCGTTGTTTTTAATGGTTGTTAAAAAACCCTCGCTTAGTGCAGGGATCACCGGCTTGGGCCGTGAGTGTACATTTTGTCTTGTTTTATAATAATGTTTGTATAAATATAAAGAACAGGCTATAAAAGCCTCACTCGATGGATTTTCATTACGGCCATGAGTAAAGATTATTAAACTGGACTTCATAGTTGTTAACTCTGTTGTATTTTGGATTAGTAGGGTTTTTACCCTAATTTGACAGTTTAAGAAAAGATTTACAGCCTCTTTAAAATCACTGTTAAATCTATATTTCTCCTCTGTATATTTTGGGAGTTTTTAGTTACGCCTTATAATAATTGTTAAGCGCGACAGGTCGAGCATTCTGTCGCTCTGTTAAATTCTTTCTGTACAATAGTGTACTTAATTTTTACCCATAATATTTGTTTTAAAGTTCATTATTAGGGTTTTCTTGTACATTGGTTATATATTGACCTACCTTATTATTAAGAAAAAAGTAAATTATTATTTATTATTAAATAAGTTGTTATCCAACCTGCAAGTACTATTACTTCTATTGTTATTTCTATTAAGTTTATCTTGTAAGCATATAGAGAGTTAGTATTTTGCTCTCTGTTAATTATAACATAAAATAAGATAGTCTGCTGTTAATTTGTTCTTATACTTACAATACTAAATACTTTATAGAGGTATTCTTTGTATTCCATCTTGTCTTGTTTATGTTACTAGTTAATATTTATAAATAGAATCAAAAGGACTAACTATGTCCTACACTATTAACATCTTAAAAAGTATAGGTTGGCAAATATATATTTTTGTTTATAATTAGCTAGATAGAACAGAAAAGAATAAATATACTTACAACACTATCTATAAACAAATTCTGAAATCAAATAAGTCATCTGTAGAAACAAATCAACATTCTAGCTAATCTTCCTTTCAAGTTGTTTATTACACAAGCAATAGTTAAAACTGGAGAAAAAAGTAGACTGTAAAGCATTTTTAACTTAATCCTACTCTAGTTAACTATTATACTCTTCTTTTAAATTCAAAAAAGCAATGATATTACTGAAAGTAACTACTGTATCTAAACAGTTTTTATCTACTCAATTAAGCTACTGTCAGTAAGTAATATAGCTTCCTTCTCTGTTTCTAGAAGACTGACAGTTCAGTACAGGTTATTACTACTCCTGAAAACAAAAGATATCACTTCTGATAACAACATAAAGAAAATACCCTATAAATTCATTAACATTCTATTCTGCATTTTCATCATACTATCTTTACTTATAAATTTCACCCCTGCGCTGGAGTACCGTCTGGTCCCTCCAGATGAGGAAAAACACAGGGGGGTTTTGTTTTTCATCAAAGGTTTTGTTACTAAACAATCTAAAAACAGTTTCATTACTAAACCATCTAATCTATACATTGTTAGCTACAAACATGACTTTCAATCATACACAAATATATAAATAAAAACAAAAGATTAATAGATGGCGGAACCTGTTCTTGAACTTGGACAACAACAGCAATGGGAGGCCGTTCCTCCCTACCAACTCTTGGAGAGTGCTCAAAAAGTGACTCCTCAGGACCCCCGAGCTTGCTCTGGTCTCCCTGGCTGGAACTAGGTGCAGCAATAATCAATATCAGTCTTCAGACTCAATACAAACCCTGAACTTATCAATAAGTTCTCTCAGCTAGCAAGCTGTAACAGACCAAGTTACTGCAGATTCTCTCTCAAAACACTTTCCTTACTGTTTTCCCTTTTCCCCAATGAATTTCCTTAATAGCATTCCTCCTGAATGATTCTTCTCTGGAAAATATCTAAGCAACCTCAGCTCTATTCATTGGGTACTTTTAAAAGATTGCCTAGGTATTTTTGGGTTAGTTGTCATTTATTGAGCCACCTGCTCTGATCCCACTTTCTTGGGGGATCATGAGCCCAAATGTAGGGAAGTTGCCACCTACAACTTAGGAAGTGTTTGAGGATGCTGCCACTTGTCTTTTGCCCTCCACCTAGTTCCTTCCACCAGTTTGACCAGTACACTCTTATTAACAGCTCTCCCATGCTGTTGTCTCCACTTTTTATTTATTAATAATAAAATATTCAAAATTACATTCCACTTCTTTTGACTCTGCTAAGTCATCAGTTCCTACTTAACATTAAATTTAACATAATGTCTTAGGAAATATAATTAAAACAATTAACATTAGTTTACAAAATTGGGGTATGTGACAGCCATGATTTGAACAAACATGAAAACCAAACCAACAACATGATACATAAACTTTAATGTGAATTATGCATGCCAGAGCCTAGTTTTCAAACATAACTCATGTCTAGTTATGTCAGAAATATGGTTTTCACAATTAAACTTATCTTTTCTTTGTTTTATTATTATTTTTTAATTATATATATACAAATATATATATATATATATATATATGTATGTATGTATATGCATATATATATATATGTGTGTGTGTGTGTGTGTGTGTGTGTGTGTGTGTGTACATACATACATGTATACATACATACATATACATACTATATATATATATATATATTATTTTTATTGGAAAATAAGAGTTTCAATTCAAGGGGGATTTTCCATACTTACAATCTCCATTCCGACTGTTGCAAGAGATCATGAACAAATTCTTCTTTGGACATAGAATTATGATATAGTTTTAACCGATAACCATTAACCAAAAAAGGAACTTGCTCTTCATCATAGTATTAATCCTTACGAAACCATTATCAAAGACAATTTCAACCTCATATGGACCCAACCAACGTGTGGTAAGTTTCCCTTTAAAAATTTTGAATTTGGAGTCAAAGAGAAGAACCTAGTCAGTGGATTTGAATTGTTGCATTCTGATGAATTTGTCATGCCATTTTTCTCTATGTTCTTGAAATAGGGTGGTATGTTGAATGGAATCCTATTGGATTTCATCCAATTCATTAAGTTGTTGTACTCTTTGTTATTGAACCTTTGAAAGATCCATCCCCAATTGAATTGTAGTTCTGAGGATCTTCACTTGAAATTCAATGGGAAGCAGAACTTGTTTCTCATACACCAACTCATAAGGTGTGTGCCCGATGGTATTCTTTCGTGTGGTCATGTATGCCCAAAGTGACTTTGGGATATGATATTCCCAATCCTTATGATGTAACTGAAATTTCTTGGTCAAAATGGCTTCTACAACTTTGACGGTGGAGTCCACTTGTCTGTTTCCCTGAGGGTGGTACGGAGAGGACTTTGGTGCTTAAATTGGTATTTTTGGGCAATGGATTGAACAAGATTCGATATGAACAGTGCTCCTTGATTTGTTATAATTTATCTTGGAACGCCAAAATGAGTGAAGATATCCTCAAGTAGAAAACCTGCAACTATTTTTCATTAGCTCATAAATGAGATTTAGCTTTTACACATTTAGTAACGTAATCAATGCAAACCAAAATACACTTTTTCTTTTGTGACATGGGAGAGATTATCCCTTCAAATTTTAGATGCCATCTTTCAAAAGGATTATTAAGTACATGTGGTTGTAGGATAATATCATTGGCTTGTACTGGTCATCCAATTTGTTGATAGTTGTCACAAATTCTCACGTACTTTTTAGAATCTCTAAATATAGTGGTCCAACAATACCCCAAGTGAAGGACTTTGTAAGCAGTCCTCTTGTTGGAAAAGTGACCTCCTCATGATACGTCATGGCATGCTTTCAATATATCGAACATTTCATATTCTCGTACACATCTTTAAACGATTAGATCTAGCCTGGAATGGAAGAGATCTCCTCCAATCCGTGAGTAGGTAGCCCTAAGCCTAAAATTTTTATGTTTTTCTTTAGGCGAGAGGTGTTTTGGTAACTTCCCTATGGCCAAGTAATATGTTATACCTGCGAACCAAGGAGAGTTAGTAGACACAAAAAATAAATGTTCATAAGGAAAATGATCATCTACGGGACTTATTTCAACCTCATTATGTATCATATAAAGGAAAGTTGCAACCACAATTTATTTTCTAGGTCTACCCAACACATTGATATTGAATTCCTACAGTAATAAAAACCACCTAGCTATTATTCCATTAGTAAGTGGTTTATTCATTAAGTACCTAATGGTTGAATGCTCGATGTGAATAAAGACTTCATAACCAGTTATATAATGACTAAACTTGTTGATGGCATGCACGACTGCTAAAAATTATTTTTCAACCACTGTGTAATTAAATTTAGTCAGTGTTATATTTTTACTGAATAAAGTAAATGGCATATGATAATTGATTTTCCTTTTCCCCTAGAAATGCTCCAAGGGTTGTGTCAGAATCATATGTGAAGATGTGAAAAGGGAGAGACCAATTTGTGCCCCTCAAAACTGGTTTTGCATAAAATTTTTCTTTTAAAGTTTCAAAAGTAGTTTGACAATGTGAGTCCCAAGAATAAAACTCAACATCTTTAGTGAGTAATTTGAATATAGGTGCAACTATATTGGTAAATTATTTTATGAATCTTCTATAATATCCACCATGACCTAGGAATTATCTTATATCTTTTTCAGATTTCACACTGAAGCTCTGCGATGACTTCAATATTTGATGGGTCCACCTTAATACATGTACAAGAAATATGGTAACCAAGAACAATGCCCTCTATTAATAACGTTCAATGTTTTTCATTACTCAAAGCAAGGTTAGTTTCCTAACATCTTATCAAAACTTCTTCAATATTTTCAATTGCTTCTGTGAAAGAGTCACCATAAATAGAGAAATCATCCATAAAAATATCTACACAATCGTGACTCAAATAAAAAAAAGACGCTCAATACTGCTCTTTGGAATGTGGCGGGATTATAACATAAATCAAAGGTAAAACTACATATGCGAATGTCCCCCATGGGCATGTGAATGCGGTGTTGTCCTGGTCTTTTGGTACGATCTGTATCTAGTTATAACCATTAAAACCATCCAGAAAAGAGAAGTACTTCTTACCAGATAAAGTGTCCAAAACATAATCAATAAATGGAAAGGGAAAATAATCCTTCAGAGTATCCTTGTTAAGTTCTCTGAATTCTATGCAAATCCGCCATTTACCATTCTTCTTGGGTACAATTAGAAGAGGTGAGACCCATTGGGTATTGGAAATTGGAGAAATAAAATTGGCATTAAGCATATTTTGTAATTCTTCTTTCACAATGTCTTTAAGGGCAAGGTTCATGCACTTCTGAGGTTTCCTGATAAGCCTAGCATTTTATTAAATATAGATATGATGTATACATATGTCAGAATGAATGCCTCTCATTCCTCTGTAGTCCCAAGCAAATGTACTATATAGTTCTCACAATACTTTGATTAATCACTCCTATTGATTTTCTCCAAGTTGAGAATTGATGTTCAAATATTTACCTGGACTAGCTTCAATGGGAGTGCTATAAGATTCTGAAATAGCATTGATGGTCAATGCATATTTTGAAGATGATGGAAATCTAGTTAAATCACAATTTTGTTGAAAATCAACACTTAATATGTGATCATATGGAGAAGATAATTCTAAGGATCGAGTACAATCTGTGTTAGATATTAAAGGACTAAACAAATATTCTTTAGTTTGATCTTTGAATTCTCTAGATTGTTGAATAGTCAAAATGGGTTGCACTATTTCTCCATTTACATAAGGATCTTCTATGCCCAAGGGATCTTCAATTAAAGGTCTTGCTAGTGGATATAAGGTAAGTTTATTCATGGATATTCCATTGCATATGGTCATTTCTCCAGATCTACAACCAATGAAAACATCGGTTGTAGCCAACTAAGGTTTTCCTTGAATCAAGGGATGATCATCCATGCTAGACTTAGGTTGTATAACCATAAAGTTCGCAGGGTACTCCCAAGAAGCTAAGGTTACAGTGATATCATCTAAAAAACCTGCAAGCTTGACTTGGGACCTATTTGCTAATTCTATTACTGTGGGTATGGGTTGCAGACTATTCAATTGCAATTTTTCCATGGTCATAGTAATCATGATGTTGATGGAAGCCCCTAAGTTAATCAAGGTGTTCCCAATCAAAATGTTGTTGATATCAATAATAATCACATGATTCATGGCATCTAATGGAGAATCAGCAGTGAGAAGATTTATTTTCGACGTTTCGAACCAAGCGTGGTTCATCTTCAGGACATAGCGATGCCTGGAGATGAACCACGCTTGGTTCGAAACGTCGACAATAAATATTCTCACCACAGATTCTCCATTAGATGCCATGAATCCTCCCTATGGAATCTCAGCAAACCACATGATTGCTTAGACCAACATATTTTTCCATAAATACCATACTAGACATAAGCTCAACTAATTTACTAACAACTTGAATTGTAGGGGGGTCTTTCTCTTTCTCCTAGGTTTCTTAATACATAATTCCCTAATTGTTTTTGCATAAATTGGTACACCTTTGATATCTTGTAGCAACACAATTTTTACACAAACATTCTACAATTATGTTTCTAGATCAAATTGAGAGTGAATGGGAGGCTTCTCTAAGTCTAATATTTTCAAGGAATCTTGCCTTGGATGATTGTGGTTGCTCTAAATATAGAGAGGAAGATGTTTGTTTTATTGGGATAAACATATCCTTGTGGAAATCATCATTGTATGCCTACTTAAGAGTTTCCTCCTTAGCTTCTTCTTCAAGGATGACATAAGAATCTTTCTTCTGAAGGAGTTTTCATGATCTCAGATGAATATCTTGCATTGGTACTAGAGAGAACAGGTAAGTTGGAAATGTCTGCAACTCGAGGTGAAGAACATGTTGAGTTACTTTGTTATTGGGGTTAGGTATTGGTTGGGCAAGTAGCTGAGTCGGTTGAGGGTGGATCTGATTTGGAGGCAATTGTAATTAGGGTTGAGAGATTACATGTTGAGGGGCTTGTTCAATGTAAGTTTGTGTTGGACCCATTTGTGCTTATGATGGAGGATATACTTACAACATTGAGAGAGAATATTGTGAATAGAACATTGGAAATTGTTGGGGTGGAGAGTAGGGTGGCATGTTCCCATAAGTATTCCCTCCCCATTTGTATTTCCAAGGTTGTCTTTGATTTTGTTAAGGACACCATGCCTACCAAGGTATAGGCCCACATTCCATTGTTGAGGACATGAGTTATTTGAATATGGTGGAAGAAATTTGATGGGGGATCTTGTGACATACCTAGAGCTCTTGGCTACCATGGCCTTTTTTAACTAGCAAAGTAGAGTTATTCAGTTGCTTCGACATTCTCTCCTTTGTAAATGGCCTTAAGTCCAGGAAGTGAGGAAAACTCCTTGGTAGGATGTTTATCTGCACACACAACACAAATCTAAACATTTTTTAGCGAGACAATATTTTACTAGACACTTTTGTCTACATCTAGAGCGAAAAATAAACAAGGTTGCATTCTCTTCTTCCTATCTTTTTTTAAAAATTTTAGTGTGTTCAAGTGTGTGCTTAAGGTGCCAAGGATAGAGAAGAAAAATGAAATATAATGGAGTAAATGAACATGATTATGTGTGGTTTCGTTTGAGTACTTTGGCTTCTTTTATCATTTTAGAATAGGTAGAATCCATCTCGATGGGAATATGTTGCTTATAACATTATTGACTTACAAATTGGAGCTCCCTAGCCACTCCAAGATTCATCTAATTTTTCTTGTCTCATCATTAAAGGTGTCCAACTCTAATTTATGTATTTAAACTAGCCTTCTAGAGCTGTATGAAGAATGTTCCATTTAGTTGCATCGTAAGACAGTACTCAACAAAATAAATTTTTGTCTCCACCAGTGCACTATGCAAGAGGTCTTGACAGTGGAAATATACACAACTCGAGGATGCCATATGGGAACCAACAAAGATACTATAACATTTTCCTCATCTTCAATTTTAAGGACAATGCTACTTTCTAAGGGGGAGAGCATGTTAGGGTCCTACACTAATACCCTTAAGTAGATTGATAGGTTGTTATGTATTGAAACTATCTATATTAAATCAGGCCCATAGTGTGAAAGCAACAATTGTAAAAAGTCTTACTAGAAGGTTCTACATACTAGAAAGTTCCTAAGAGGTTAATATAGAAACTATTGTAAGAAGGCTTACTAGAAGGTTCTGTACCATAAGATTTCTTCACTACAAAGTTCTTAGAAGGTTAGATGGAAACTATATAAAGAAGTACAAGCAATCAAATGCGATATCTTGTGAAGCTTATTGTAATTGGAGCTTTGTCCAGTTCTCAAAGAGGCAAGTAAACATTGCTTTCATCAATAAAGGTATTGCTATTTGTGGTATTTTGGTTATGTAATTGCCTATTGATGTTGTAATATATTGTTTTTTTAATCTAAATTTGTTATATTATGTTGTTTCTGCTCTAAATGTTCTATTTAATAATAAGGAACAATAGAAGAAAACTCAAATTGTTGAGTGTCTAGAATTCCTTAAACTCTAAGTTTAGAAATTTGTCCTCGAGTTGTTATATCATTAAGTTAGAGGTTTGTCTTGCTTTGAAGGTGAACGATTTGTCCTTTAGTGTAGGGTTTACCAATTTCTTTGCCTCTAAGGTGAGCAATTCACTAGTTGGAAGCCCACCAAACTTGTCAAATAACCAAAACATTGAGTTAAGAAAATATTGGTTCAAGCATTGAGTCACTAAGATATTGGATTTCAATAATAGCTATGTTGGCCTTGTTGATACTCGAAAGAAACAAGTCATTGTCTTCAAAGTGTTGGTCATTCTCAACGCCAAAAAAAGAAGTTGATTCCCAAGAAATTAGATAACAACCAAAACAATTCTCTACAATTAAAAATGGTCCCATTGCTTTTTAGCTTCATAAACATGTAACTCCTACATATAACCTCGAAATTGAATCTTGTTTGAAGAAAGACATATAGACACTAAGATATTTCTAATACTTAGTCACAATTGACATATTCTGCCACTCCTTCAATGTCTTTTATTAAACATGTAGTGGAAAATAGTTCACTAGCAAGAAATTTTAAAATAGTATTTGCATACTTGTAAGGATAATAACTTATTTTTCTTACATGCATTATGATTAGTTATCCCACAAACCTTGATCTAACATCTTCCCAAGTTCCAACACTTCAATTGGTTAAACAATGAAATTACAAGCAAATGAGCCATGTAAGCCAATGTTTGGTCCCTATACAAAGTGTTGCTTAAATAAAATTAATTATTCAATGTTACAACACCATACTTATCATATATTCTTTCATCCACACTAACAGCCACATCCCAATTCATGAGAGAAGTACCAATTAAGTCGTGTTCAATATCTACTCGGATAATACACTCTATGTTAAGCTTGTAATCACAAACATCATAGCTAGGTAGTAGATGATCTCAAGAATCCATTTGCTTATTTTCAATGTGCAATCCGACAAACAACCGTGTGATCTAGCATTGATAAAGATCATTCTTACATTAGTATTGGGTTGTCATGCACAAATTTATCATGTAGGTGAGAAAACCCATAACACCATCCACATGGTAAGAAAGGAATTACTTGTATTCACGATGATTTCACCTTGCATAGTGAATTATTCTAGTAGTACTTGCCCATCTTCGTGAAACAAAACCATTGAATGTTGATGTCCCTCACCCTTCATCAATTTATCTCTAGCAAGTGCTTTGATTTAGGGAACACACACAAACACCACAAGAACAATAATGTGTGACTCAAATAAACCTATATTTGTTCCTTTTTACCACGCATGTTTTCTTACTCTTATCTTGCCTCTTGTTGTTGCATTGAGAAAGGACTAACATAATCTTAAAATTATATATATATATATTTTAAATGAATAATTTCAAGGGTGATTGAGCCAAATAACATAAAATATCCATAGTAAACCATGATTGTGCTTATGTATTTGGAATGTTGCATTATCACATTATGCCACTCATCATTTCCTTAGTCTCGTTCGGTATAGCACTCAAGTACCTAGTGCATATGATATCACTTCAATCTTAACAACATCAAACTAATTAAATCATAAGATGCAACACTACAATCAAGCTCAAGAATGATCATTAGGCTTTCACCAAGCAAGAAGACCTAAGAAAAATGAATTCATCAAACCAAACATTAAATCAATTCACAATTACACCTCACACAAGGAATCAAAACAATTTAAAGCAAGAGCAAAACCCCAAGGGTCAACAACCAAAATCATCACTCCACACTAGTCAATGAGATAAACCAATTATTGTTCGAACATACTTCAAGCAATGGAGTCTCAATCAAAGAATTTGAAAGCATTGATTGCATCAAATCACGAGCCGCTAGGAAAGGATTAGCAAGTTTCTTTTAAAATAAATTAAAGGTCAACAAAATGTCTTGTTTCTCGCGATATTCATTTGTACATGTTAACTAAATGAAATGTTGAATATAATGATAAAAGTATTAAAAAAATAAGAAAGTTCCCACCAACTTGGAACGAGTGTGTGCATAATGTTTACATGTGTATAACAATTCCACAACATTTCATCAATTGTTTTAAGGTCAATATTTTTGTGGGAATAGCTACCTCGTAATTGAATAGGTTCTCTCATGAAGAGGATATTGAATAAGTGTGATCTTCTTCTCCTGAAGCCATGGCTGATTTTAGTAGTAAAACCCTCGATCTGGTCAAATTTAGTTATTTCTTTGAGGCAAGCCATTCTGGAGCAAAGAACTCACACAACAAAGAAGATTGCAACAATTGTTCATAAGTGGAGGCTGACCTCATCTCTTTTTATCCGCACAATTACCTAGAATAAGAATTGTTGACCAAGTTGATATGTAGTTTAACTGCAAGCATAGTTTGTTGGGCTTGGAATATTACTCATGTATAGCCATAGAGCTCCTTCAACATATATTGTAGAGTTTTATGCTAGGGAATATACATATACATATATATGGTAGATCACAGTGGGCCTATGCAAAAATTGCAGATCCAAGAGAATGACAAAGTGAATTGTTGTGAGAAATCTTCCACCTACTCATGCTCACAATTAATCTTTGAAAGAAAGTAGAGGTGTGGAATACACTTCCTACTCTAATTAAAAATAGAAGAATGTGTGGAGATTTGAATAAAAATTGCACTAATGAACAATTAATAAGCATAAAACCATTCGAGACAATGATTTATAGAGGAAACCCTTTCGAGAGAAAAAAAAAAAGCCACACTCAAATGTACTAATCATCTACTAAAATGGTTACAACACATTAGAGTGATCAAAGGAGTGTTTAACAACATAAGCATTCTAGAGAAAATTTGGCAACATATTTAAAACATTGTCTTTTTTATTTATGATGTATAATTGTTAGTGGGAATGATGTTAGTGATTGAGAAAGCTAGGGATCAATGGATCATTGTGGTTAGTATGAAGCATGCTAAATATGGTCTATATAGTCAATATGGAACACAATTCCACCATGGTCAATGGTAGTCAATGAAAACTGACAATTAATAGGGTCAATCAATGATCCTCAATCTTAGTGGGTCAGAGATTGATAGTGAATTAGGAGGTCATTAGGCTAATTGATGGGTTAAGGGTAGGTGGCTAATTGTTTTAGGGCAATGTTGATTGATAGTCAGTACTATACAACATAGGTCAATGTTTGTTAGGGGGTTATGGATGGGTGGGTTACTTGATCAACCATGGTTAATAATGGTCAACAATGATGGGTTATAGTTCGCAAAGGTCAACAATGTCAAACATAGCCAACAATGTTTAATTGTGAGAAATGACAGTCAATGGTAGTCAATCTTTGAAGGTGGAGGGTTAATGGGTTAATGGGGTTACTAAAATGTTTGTGGGTGATGGGATTACTGGGTTGCACTTAATGGATTAGTGGAATATAAATGGGCATGATGTTAGTGGGTGAGTGCACTTAATTGATTAGTGGAATATAAACAAGAAGGATATTAGTGGGTGAGTTGGATAGGGGTTAGTGGGTCAATGTAATTAATATGGTGAGGCATGATGAATATGGTCTATATAGTCAATATGATCAACATAGTTCTATCATGGTCATTGGTGGTCAATGAAGACCAATGATAGTTGGGTCAATGATGATCAAGCATTAGCAAGTTACTAATCTTTGTGAGTTGGAGGGTATAAGGGATTTGGTGGTTAGAAGTTTAGTTAGTGATGCACGGTAGGTGGCTAGTTTTCACGAGCACTAATGGGCACTAATGTTTTTTTTTCAACAGAGAATAACAAAAAAAACATTCTTTGCCATTCAATATGAATCTAAAGAACATTTAAATATACAATTTGGTATGTAACCAAACAATGCAACTGGTCTTTAGTATGACCATACTGCTCATAAGACTAATAATTGTCTTGTCTCCATCTAACTACAACTATAAACCACTCATACATACAACATAAATGTAGAAAATTTTGTAAGTAGATTTACATCAATCCTTCAAGTTACCAAAAAAACAAGAACATATTACTCCTCCAAGATAAAGATAGAACCCTTATCCAACAATTCGATATCCTTGAATTCTTCAAAATAGAGCATTCCATCAAGTCCATGGCTCTTTTATGTGTGTGTGTGTGTGTGAAAGATAAACTTCCAAAATAAAACTTAAGAATATTATTCCCCAAGCACCAGTGTTCTAGAGTTGGTACTTTAAGAGTAGACATGCCATCTACCCAATCGATAATAGCTTTTGATTCTCCCAAAACCCGGAGGGAGAGCACACAAATGATAGTTGCAAATCTCGGAAGCCCCAAAAGAGCCACTAGCTTGGCCCTGGTATTAGTAACATATCCTATACCCATCCAAAGAAGAAAAACATAAGAATTGTTTAATTTTAAAACCATTCCACATCTACAAGTGCCTTGTTGAGCTACTCCATCAAAATAACTAGTAGGAGTATCCTCTGCAAGCACAAGATCACAAATAGTCCTTAGCACCTTAACATTACCTTGTTTGAAATATTTTTTGTAGATCCCTAATATTTTGGAACAAACAACACATGAGGAAGGAGACTTATTTTCGAAATTATAATCATTCCTGCATCTCCATATACCCAATCAACATATACATAAAGTGCAACTTCTTTATGAGCAAGAACCTTCCAACCCAAAGTTTGTAGACTTTGTTCAAAAGTAGAATGTCCCTACAACCCGAGGGTCTCCAAGTTCATATTTACATTATTCCCAATTTTCTTAGAAAAAGAACAACCCATAAACATGTGATATACAAATTTTGCTTTTGGAAAACATAACGGACATTTGGCCCTTTCCATCCTCTTTTCAACAAGTTGTCCCATGTCAAAATCCTATATTATAACACAACCAAAGAAGGCATTTCAATTTCAAAGAAATATTCCAATTCCATATAGGCATAATGTTAGATTTATAGTTGATGTAATGTGGGTCAGTATGGGCAAGTGGGTTTCTAGAACGACCATGGTCATAGTTAACAAGATTAACTATGGCTAATAGTAGCGAATAGTGGTTAAGAATGATGAATAGTGGTTAAGAATGGTTAATATGGTGGAATGTTAATGAGTTTATGGATGATGGGTTTACCTCTACAATGATGGGTTAAGAGATGTATGGATGATGGGTTTACCTCTACAATGAATGGATTAATGGAATATAAATATACAGTGTCAGTGGGTAAGCAAACTAGGGTGAATGGGTCATTGCAGCAATCAATATGGTTAAATAATATCAAATGCAAGTGAATTATTTAGAGGTTGTACGTGAATAGGTTAAAAAACAAGATAAACAACAACCATGTTCAACGATACCAAAAATGTATTCCTGCCACCGAAAATTGTTCAGATTTTCAGGAGCCGGCTGAGAAGATGGCATCCCTCACTCGGTTGCTTTCCCTCTCTGTAATATAAAACAATAAAACGACAGAAGGCGTAGCAACCAAAACAAGCAGGATTTCTGGATTGATAGATGGCGCAGCAGCCAACACAAGCATGATGGAATTGGAGAAATCTTCTAGATTGATCGAAATAGACATTACAGTTTGTCCTCCAGTTGCTGATCGAAATGCATATCTGATACGCTCGTTCGAGTTCTACCACTTGAATTTTGTTGAGATACTAAACACTTTTTCCGCGTTGCAGGCTACATTCCAATTTCCGGTGGTTTGGAAGAAATGTGATTTTCAGATGTGGTAAAGCCAGGTGGCAACGGAAAGGAATACAGGAAGCGTAAGAAGCCTAGTCATCAGATGACCCCTCACACCCCAAGAAAACTACAATTGGAATAATCACCATCGCCGCCAACAACATTGCAAAGGAGATGCTATTACTAATACTAATAATACCACCACCCTTCCACTCAAGTCTACAAGTCTTGGACGTCTGATGATGTGATGATGTAATGCAGAAGATGGGATTAAGCTAAACTCTAGACGATTGCATCTGTTTGGCGTTTTTTTGGAACATGGTGATGTGATTTGTTGCTAAAATTGTAATTTTGATTGTTTTAATTGCAATTTTGGTTGCAAAAGTGGATTCAGCTTCTTTGATTACCATCTAGGCATTGTGTTGTTCCAGCAACCTAAAATTGTCATTTCAACAATTTCAATCGGATCTTAGCCAAAAAAACGCCCAATTTTATATGAAAATCATCTAAAAAATTAGCTTACACCCTCTAATGCTATCATTCAATCCATTTTTCAAAGATTGTTATCACATTACTATTAACTCTGTCTCCATCTGTTTAGCTGTGACAAATATATATATATATGAAGACATGATTCTCTTAGGATAGCCCAGCCCAGTGGGTTAGCTCAAGTGGTTGAGAGTTGTTTATGCTAGCAGAAGGTCTCAGGGTCAAATCCCCAGGTGGCTATGCGGAGACCTCACTCGATGTCCCCACCCGACAGTTTATCTTGGCTACCAGAGTTTCCCAAGCGATGCTCCATCATTAATTAAAAAAAATGATTCTGTTAAGAAATTAATTAACGGTGACAGTTTTGCATGTAAAAAGTATGTGCTGAATTCGATTGCTTCTCTTCTAAATTGCACCACTTTCACCTCTATAGTTGATTAGAAGAATAGCAATCACATAATTCCATATCTATGAATGGCAATGGCGAGTTATGAAAATAAGTACGAATAACTGACCAATATTATCTTTTTACTAGTAAGAGTTCAAAAGAGAATAAGAAAAACCTGCATAGAATAGACAAGGAAGTCCTAAATATGTACTTAATCTCTAATATCCATTTGCAGTTTTTCACTGTTTTTTTTTTTTAATGTATGCCAATCTATATAAATCTGTATATGAGAACAACTGATGGATATATCCCTATTGGATCCAGGCAGATTAAAGAGCCCAACCACAGCATCAAACATATAGCTTCTAGGTCTCTTCAATTGTATTGTCAAAGACGCCTCTATTTGATTTTCAGGGACTGGAGAGCAGACCTTTACAGTGTAATCAGGGACTAGGAGGGTAAGCCTTCAATTTATATTCAGGAAATAAAGGGCAAGCCAGGAAACAAACAAACTTGTAGTTGTCACAAGTTCTCGTTTGTACTACTTGGAAGAATAGCAGTATTTCCATAAAACTATACAATACAGACTTCACGAAACAATACAAAGCCCGTTCTGGATTCAACCTACTATTCCAATAAATTTATGGAAGTACTGTAAATTTGGAAAAACAAGATTATTGACTGACAGTTTTCCATAAACAAAACTGTCAGGGAACACTATAAACTGAGCAGATAAAGAAAGTTGGCAGGGACTATAAGTTTGGTCTGGTTTTGGAAGGGTCTGTGAGCATCTGCACAACTTCCCTCATGCTTGGCCTCTCCACACTCTGTTCTTCTACACACAGCATGGCAACATAGAACATTTGCATCACCTCATGCAGAGGAGCAACAGAAAGCCTGCTATCGAAGACCTCGAGAACTCCTTTTGGTGAGTCTTCTGTCATTTTTCTCACCCACTGAACAATATCCACCCCATCACCAAATTCACCTACTGGCCTTCTGCCTGTGATCAATTCGAGCAGAACCACCCCAAAGCTGTATACATCACTCTTCTCATCCACTTTAAGAGTGTAAGCATATTCTGAACAACACACACATTCATCAGAAAATTTGTCAGGAAATCCCAAAAACTGCTAACCAGTAAAAGATAACAAATTTCCCACGGACACGCACAATCACAAAATATGTGCAAAGCTCGATGTAGGCTAAAATTCAAAACAAGTATCCAGCCATATTCATAAGTAGAAGCCATTGGATTGGAATCTGATTACCTGGAGCAATGTAGCCATAGGAACCTACAATGGAAGACATGCATTGGGAGGCCCCTGAATCTTGTAGAAACTTGGCAAGTCCAAAATCTGCTACATGGGCTTGGAAGTTGGAATCCAGCAGGATATTGTTAGACTTGACATCCCGGTGCATGATAGGAGGAGAACAATCATGATGGAGGTAGCAAAGCCCCTTGGCGGCCTCTGTGGCAATCCTGTACCTTGTGTCCCAGTGCAAATGCCCACCTTTTCTACTGTGGAGAAGCTCTCCTAGGCTTCCATTGGGCATATACTCATAGACAAGTATATTTGCTTCGTGGCTAGAGCAAAAGGCTAGCAACTTAACTATATGGCAATGGCGGATCTTGCCTAAAGTCTGAATCTCGGCCAAAAAACCATGATCATGAGAAGAACCTCTGCCAACACCTGGTAACCTCTTCAGTGCCACTTCTTCTCCCTTGGGCATTAAGCCCTTGTACACAATTCCCGCCCCTCCTTTTCCAATGATATGGTCATCTTTCAGGCATTCCAAAACATCATGGCTTGAGAAATCAAGCCTCTGAAAAGCTGTTAGCTTCCATCTACTTGAGGAAATGGCCTTCCTAACAGCCATAGCCTTGGCAATGGCTAGAATTGCAAAGGCTAAAGAGCAAATCAGCAATCCAGCCATCAGTAGCAGGTTGAAAATAAAAGACAGTGGGCCTTTGGCAGAAGATTGAGCAAGGGTTGAGCTACAAGGTGATAAAAATGACCCACAAAGTAGCGGGTTTCCTACAACTAAATTTTGATTAATCTGACCACTATCAGGAAGCTGCCCAGATAGATTATTATAGGATATGTCTAGGGTAATTAGGCTCTGCATGCTCCCAATTTCTTTAGGAACAATTCCACCAAAGTGATTCCTGGAGATATTAAGATGGCTGAGAAGGTACATCTCTGTGATTTCTGGTGGAATGATCCCACCCAGATGATTTTTGCTCAAATCCAAAAAAGTCAGAGCCTTGCATTTAATTATTTCAACAGGTATTTGTCCAGACAATTTGTTATCACTCAAATCAATTGTAGAAAGCAGCTTCAGTCTACCTATCTGGGAGGGAATGCTACCAGTAAACTCATTTCCATTGAGTAGAAGGCTATGCATACCGGCCAAGTTGCCCATGGCCGGAGGAAGAGACCCGTTCAGCTTATTGTTGGATAAATTCAGGATGCCCAACTTAGAGGTGACTAAAATGGATGTGGGTATGCCTCCTGTAAGATTGTTATCTTGCATTTCAATCATATCCACTAATGAAAGATTCAGAAAACCTTCCGGAATCGACCCATTTAAGAAGTTTTGCCCCAAACGCACCCTCGTTAAGGATTTGCAGTTGCCAAGAGGCTCAGGGACGGGCCCGAAAAGTAAATTCTTAAACATAATGAGAGTTTGGAGCTTACCGCTTTTACACAGATAAGGTGGAATCATGCCAGTTAATCTGTTGGAAGAGAGATCCAGATGCAAAAGCCTGCCATTTTGACCGAGATGTTGAGGAACCACACCGCTGAAGTTGTTCTCCCACAGATGCAGAACTTCAAGGTTGGGCAGCTCTGCTATGAAGGAAGGGATGATGCCATAGAGCTTGTTTCTGAATAGATTCATGAGAGTTAGGCTTTGCAGCTTGGAAAATTGTTGAGGGATCTCACCAGTGAGCTCATTGTTGGATAAATCAAGAGATTTGAGGCTGGAGAGTTCTGCAAACTGAGAAGGAATGGGTCCAGACAGATTGTTCACTTGCAGGAACAATGAATCAAGATTGGTTAGGCTGCCAAGCTCGGGAGGAATAGGCCCAGACAGCCCACAGAATGCCATGTCCAGAAGAACTAGATTCCGGAGATTCCCAAATTCTGGCGGAATCCCACCTTCATAAGCATTGAAGTAACCGAGATAGAGTTGCTGGAGCATACCAAGTTTGCCGAGCTCACCTGGGATTTTGCCTTCGAGTCCATTCCCGCTGAGTGCCAGATAATTCAAGTTCTCAATCTTGGAATACTCGACCGGAATCCTGCCGGAGAAATAGTTGCCACCAAGGTGCAAATACCTCAACTTCTTCAGCTCACTTAGCTCCACGGGCAATGGCCCTGAAAAGCCATTGTTGTAGACATCCAGAACCTCGAGCTCCTTCAATTTCTGGAAATCAGGTGGGAAGGTGCCATTGAATAAATTGTTAGATAAATTCAGATATCTCAGAGTTGGAATATTGGCCATTTCCTTTGGCAAGGGACCAGTCAAATTATTGCTGGCAAGTGTGATATTCACGAGGTTGTGAAGTTGGGCAATTTGAGGAGGAATGGGACCTGAAAGTCTCAGATTAGAGAGATTCAGCCCCACAACCCTGCTGAATTGGTCACACTGGACACCTCTCCACCAGCAATGTGAAGTGTTTGGTTCACTCAAATTCCATGTATTCAACACATCCCCGGGCCCAGATCCTTCAGTAAAAATGTTTTTAAGGGATAACAGAATTTGGGCTTCAGCAGAATGCCGAGAAGAAGAGCCAGTGCCAGAGCCATCGCACAGTATTATTAGAGTGCCCAAAACTAATAATATTAATGCTTTCGAAAACGACATCCCGGAATCTCTGCAAATCACTACGAAATTGAGTTGGGTTTTCCAATTCCTTGCAGGCTTTTAGAGTGGACGGTGCCACTAAAATGATGGGACAGGCCTTCTATCCATTGGGGCATTGAAAGCCTGCAATAAAACGTATACGTTTGTTAATCTTGTTAACAGATAGACAGTTAAATGGATTAGGGGCGTCGTGTTTATTTGCCACTGCGTGCCTTGATAACGCCCCCATTACTATTGATTCAAGTTCAGTGCACGCTTCTGTCTGCTTTCTGCTTAGGTGACCAACTGCCCATGCACTTGCAGGGGATCAATGCACCAGTTACTGGCACTCCCTCACATCCATTCACACTGAATGGGTATTGATTAAAGCAGCGGTTACATTTTAAAATCCACATCCATGCGCATTAACTGGTGATCAACACAGCGGTTACACATGCAAAAATGGAGCCGTTTAGTCTGGCAGCCGTCTGAACTCTCGATTTTGATTGATTTCGAATTTTTTAGTAACTTTAAATGATCTTGGTCGGGCAAAATCTTCAAATACATCGTTCAACAAATCTTCAAAGACATCGTTCAACAAGTAAAATTGAACCTGTACGTGGACTCTAGGTCTGATTGGACCTTTCCCAGCTTAATTCCTCTGGCAAATCCATGAACTCTACGATGGATGTTTTCCTATCTATAGATCTTAAATCCGTTAGACAACCTTGATTGTTTTGCACCCCAAAGCCCCTTCCCCGCCCTAAGCATACAGCTTTAAAACCTACACCAATCATTTAGTGCCTAAGCATACAACTTTAAAACCTACACCAATCCTTTAGTGCCACATGCATCCATTTTTCACTGCCCCAAAGTGCTAACCTTCAATGATTGGGGTTATGGTTGAGATTTATATGGGCCATAAGACCCCTTTATACTAGTGTGTAAGTTTAAAACCCACATCAGTAAGGAGGTTTCATATATCCTTTTCGTACATAGTTAAAATTGATTAATTCACCGTGCATTTTTTTGAGAGGATCCTCGCCTCCATCAATCAAGATCATGATCGACAATCAAGATCATTATGGGTTTAAAAGAACCCTCCTTCATGATACACATCTATATAACCCACACTAATTGGAAGTAACCACATGTTTCCTTCAACACAACTAAAAATGACTAATTCATATTCATGGGCCCTTCTTCATCGTTGATCTTACCCTAATCAATAGTGATGTTTCTGTGTGGGTCCAAAAGGTTATGGCCTACACCAATGAGACAGTGTCAAGTGTCAGTCCCGCATGTAATCAACTAAAATAGGTACTTCTCTAACAAGGAACGATCATGTATCATTAATATAAAGCTATATCAATGGTCTCAATCCTTGCAAGTCAGATGGTTATGGCCTACACCAATGAGACAGTGTCAAGTGTCAGTCCCGCATGTAATCAACTAAAATAGGTGCTTCTCTAACAAGGAACGATCATGCATCATTAATATAAAGCTATATCAATGGTCTCAATCCTTGCAAGTCAGAGGGACACCCTTCCTCTATTATGTAGATTTAAAACTTGCAAAATAGGAAGGCACCACACATCATTATGTCGTGGCTTGCAACAATATAATCCATATGCAACTTCTCTTGAGATTTAAATTTTGTCAACCAACCTAGGAACTATTCAATGACCCAAATTGTTGTGAAATGTAAAAGCCCTCCCCCAAAGAGGTGCACCTTTATAACTCGCACCAATGGGACATTGCCACACCCTTCCTCTATTATGTAGATTTAAAACTTGCAAAATAGGAAGGCACCACACATCATTCTGTCGTGGCTTGCAACAGTATAATCCATATGCAACTTCTCTTGAGATTTAAATTTTGTCAACCAACCTAGGAACTATTCAATGACCCAAATTGTTGTGAAATGTAAAAGCCCTCCCCCAAAGGGGTGCACCTTTATAACTCGCACCAATGGGACATTGCCACGTTTCCTAAAAGTGGAAAAATCAAAATCCCTTAAAATATGAAGAATTTGACCCCAACCACTGCATGGCCAACCATTCCAAGCTACCCTAACTCTATTAAGTCCATTTAATGGCCCCATCACCCCATGCTAAACTTAGTCATGGATGGTAGGCATAATATCAAGCCTTTAAAGACCCCCTTTACCAAATCATAACATAGATAAACTCCATGTAACACTAAAAATAATGAAAAAACATGTGCAATGCAATTAAAGAGTGAATGCAATGAGTTTATACATGCAAAGAATGTCCATCCCATGGTGCCTAATGCCCATACACCTAATAACTCATTCATATGCAATTCATGCAAAATATACCAAGTTTTCATAACATAAATGACACTAAGAACATTCGTTTTGCATATTCATAAAGAAGATGCAAATACTTATCTATCAATGGAATATGTCCAAGAAACTGGTTGTGCGTGAACAATTTTCCACCAAAGAGTAGGTATTCAATTATAATACTACCTCGAAGTTGAGCTATGAGATCACTACGGTGAAGGAATCCAATTTGTAAGGTTGTATCACTCCACTATCACTCTCAACCCAACCCAATTGCCTTCAATGTTCACCCAACAACACCTGGTATAGCACTCTAGGCATTTCTCCCAGCTTTAAGGCCAATCATGGCACTCTCTTCAACTACCCCACATAACTCAAGGAAGACATGCTCGTTCTTTGCTCAACGATCTCTCAAAGCACACTTCCCTTCTAGTGCTCTTCAACAGTTTGTAACCTATGGAAATTGCTCGTAGGAGAATTATAATTAAGCAATAGAGCATCCAATGAGTAGCAATATCACTAGGGTTTCAAGGTTTGTACTTTCCCAACCTCTATGCTCATCCACAACCTTCTATTCCATCTTATAGGTCCTCATTCTCTTACATAGTCTCATTCTAGATAATTTTGTCAACAATTCTAGTTGGTAATGATGAATAATGCATCTTTTGCATGCAAAGTGTTGCATGAACAAGGGGAAGATTGAATGCATACATATGATAAAATGGAAATGGGAGAATCGAGGGAATATTAACTAGCATTTCTTTTGACAAGAGAAGTATAGGACTTTTACCCTTCCTCGTGCTTCCATAACTATAAATAGGTAGCTATTGTTGGCCACCTTAGATTGTACTTGTTGAGGAGTGGAGAAAAATAAACATGTTGACTTGGAGGGCATGCTAGTGTGGTGTTTGCTTGTGGAGCTTCTTTGTGTTGGCTAGGGA